>VXBU01015484.1:0-11289 GCA_013400315.1 Bombycilla garrulus
TGGAAAAATAAAGGTAGAACTAACAATAGCTTTGATTTAGAGTCTTGTGTGAGGTAAGTCAATGGAGGAAATATAAAACTAGAGAAACCATGGTAATGAAAGAATATAATCTGCAGTATCTCTGCAAGATAATAATGAGAGCATTAAGCCAGCATCTGGTCAGTTCTAGAAGGAATTTTACTCACAGAAATTTAATAGAAATCTCAGTAGGTCAGGAAAATCAGGGGCTGCATTGCTGGTAAGTGAAAAGTCTCATCAGTGAGCAGGGAGAATGGAGTGAAAAGTTAACCCATAATAAAATAATGACTGATAATCAGCAATTCTGCCAGCATGTGATCATACTTACTGCTCCTGGAATTTCTAAACAACATTCAAGTAAGTATTTTGCTGCAAAAATCTTACCAAAGAGGAAAAGAGCTTTAAAAAATGCATTTCTAACCCAGAGATCTTATCTGTAATGGATAATTTTCTGCATCCAGGATTAATAATTGTGTTCATCCTTTTTTTATTCATCCAAATGATCACAATTTATCTCACATCAAACAGGATTCCTTGTTTCTCTGGAAGATGCCCTGACTAAAAATACAGTTGGATCTTTACTTTCTTATGGGAACTTAGTCTTCAATTTAAAGTTTTGGGCAGACACTAAATTATCTCAGGAGTTTTTTTGAGCTGCAGAGTTGTACAAAAGTACAAAAGCAGAAGTGAGATGGATTCCTACAAATTGTTTGTGGTAGAATGGTTATAAAAACTAAAAAAACCTGACAGGGACAAAGAATCAGTACAAGGGATGGCATCACTGATTTACATTTGTCCTCTGAGCTGCAAACACCCCCTCCAATGCCAATTTTGTGTGGTGTTCTAACATTCCTGGTGGGATTCACACGGGCATCTCCACTGCAGGTATTTAACTTCACTCTGTTCGTGAGAAAACAGTGAAATCTGATTTTAATGCACATCAGATTTCATTTATATGTTGTTTTCTGAAAGAAGCCGGATAAACAAAGGGAGCCTAAGCT
This sequence comes from Bombycilla garrulus, assembly GCA_013400315.1. Lineage (NCBI taxonomy): Eukaryota > Metazoa > Chordata > Aves > Passeriformes > Bombycillidae > Bombycilla > Bombycilla garrulus. Next base: position 1,020 of record VXBU01015484.1, read on the forward strand.
GACCAGCTGAGATGGGGACTTCTAAAGTGCAGAAGTTCCAAAAACTTCCACTAGATTTAGGCACTGACTGCTTCATCTGTCGCTGGGCATTTTCCATTCCCAGATTCAGAGCTGCTGAGACAAAAACCCCACATAATGCCATGATACCATTTTGATTAAACAAGGCTTTTATTTAGGGTGAGCACCACCACTCCTTGTTTTAAAGCAGCATCTGCCTGCTCTTTAAATGACAGCGCTTTCTGGGTTGCCTGTTTTAAATTTTTCTTTTTTATTTTCTGAACCCTGTGATTTGGTGAGAACAGCAAGTTTCATTGTTTCAGCAGAGATCTTAGCTGGTTAAATACAAAATTATGATCCTTATATTTTCTAACCAGTTCTTTACCAAGAGTTATCTATATCCATACAGGAATTAATTGTTTCCTGTGCTGTTGGGGATGGAAAATGTCTTTTCATTGTTTTAGTTGGGTTTATAACTTTTCAGGGCTCCATGGCAAAATTTGAATTTCCTGAAGTAATAATCTTGACACATAAGGGAAATTACCAGCTTAAAATAGAAAATTAGTTCAGCTTTATTGTAAACACAGAGCTGCTCACACCCATGGTGGCCAGTCACAGAGACTCTCTTTTAAACTCAGTTCTATCAGTGGTAGTTCCTGCTTCACTAAAATGATACTTTGGAGGAGAAAATGTTTCTCTTTAACAATTCTTCACAGGTACAAAAGTTAAGGAAAAAAAATCCTAATTAAAAAAAAAATATCATATAGACATGTCTAGTGATAATAGCAATTTATTGAATGTGTCTATCTAAATTATTGTTCATTCTATACACAGTTTTATAAAGGCAAAAAAAGTAGCATGTCCTGCCAGAGAGTTTATGAGCTCAGAAACAGGCACAACCTCCTGGAGAGTTTTCTGTTCTACAGGGCATAGAGTAAGGTAAATTCAGTTGAAAACATGAGGCTGTCCAAGTCAATAGGTAATTTTTGATACCAAAACCCCTGAAGGAAGTCAGTATTTCATTTGGTTTCTCCAAGTCCCAAGATTCAGCTTTAACAGTGTTTTTCTGATTCAGCTGATATCCAAAGAAAAGAGTTTGGTTTTATTCTGTGGGAAAAACGAAACCTATCCTCAGGTATTTTGAAAGCCCAAATTAAGTTTGATGTAATTGGAAAAATGACACCGAAAATGTTTCAAACAGGCATATTTTGGCCTTTGGTCAGCATTATCACAATGCCAGACTCTTGGACCAAAATGCCGATGGGATAGAAATTCCTGGCATTCTTTTCTTTTTTACACTCTTTGTGTTGCACCAAACCATATATCTCATAAAACTAAAACGGAATTTCTGAGTACATTAGCCCTTTAGTTAATCAAAATAGAGTTTTGGTCTTTCTAGGTTTTTTTTTCCATTTTCCCTCTGTCCTGTATTTATTTGACTCTTTCAGAGCGATACTCTTTGATTTATCACAGATGGAAACCAAACAGCAGGAAGGTGAATATGTGTTTCAAAAACAAAAACCCGCACTTCTGTTTTCTGAAAATGCTTATTTCCAACAAAAAGAAAAGGCTATTTTGGCAAACCACACACAGCTGTTTCTGTATTTTATTAAAATTATTCAGGTGGAATATGCTACAGGTAGTACCACATGTAACTCCTTTTAAAAAGGGGGTGGTTACATAACAAGAATAAAAGCTCTGTTTACAAAATGAGAGTTACAAATTGGTGTTTGAATGAATAAAAAGGATGGCTGAACAAAGATGAACAGCAGCCCTCTGACATACCTCAAAAGATCTGTATCAGCTGCGTGCATTTGCCAAACTTTTTGATTGTATGAGTTGTGGAAATTCATAATTTAGCCAACTCTGAGTGCATTTTCATGGCAATAAGGAAATTACACCTAAAACATGAAGGTCATCTTTGCCCATTTCACTGAGGTGCTGGAGATTCTCACTGAACCAAACACATAGCTCAGCAAAGGCAGAGGAATATTTTTCCCCTTTTTTCTAAGAAGCAGCTCAGGGGATTTTTGAAGAGGAGTTTGTTGTTTGTTTTTTGGTTTGTTTATAGCATTGAGCATGTGAATGATAGAAAAAAAAATAGATGTTTTCCAATATGGTCTGATAAATGTACAGAAAAGTAAACATCTATTTTATGTACTTATTCCCTTTTATTTTCCTAACACCACGTCAGGACAAAGGCTCCGTACAAAAGGCATATGAAATGCTATTTTGTGTTAGTCAACACTGGTAATATAAGCAGAAATGTTATGTCCAAAACTATTATTACGTCAGAAATTATTCTGGAAAATTATTTCCCAGCATCAGTTGTCAAGACTGGGACGGATTTTTCACATGTTATCACAAGAGTAATTGTGCAGTTTCTGACTGAATTTCTTAACATCTGGTTACAGTGCTATGAGTACGAAATGGAAATAATTTTATTTAACACCATTGAACTATCAGTATAATATTACTTTTTGTGTATACTTCAGCAAATCCTTTCACAATTTCGACTCAGAAACTGCTCCATTTTACTTCCAAGAGGAAGCTGTTATTCATAATTCCTTGGTAGGGATTAAGCAGTTAGAATTTGCAGAGCATCCTCAATTTGTGACATTTTTCAAGCACTTGAATATGGTAATAGTAAGATATGATTTCCTTGCAGAGCTGCATTCTGTGGATTTGCCTTCCAGGTTCTCAGCTCCTCCATGCTGTCTCTGCTTCGGGTGTTAAAACTAAGTGCACTGTTATACAAGCGATGACCTTCCCAACTCCATTCTTAAATACACATAATTCTGAGCCAGGAACTGGGTAAGGACTATGTTATTAAAAACAAAAATTAAAGAAAAAAGTGGGTAGATGGGTTGAGCGAATGAATCTTGTATATGCTGCTGCTTCAGTTTTGTCTTCCAAACACTTATACTAAAAATACCTTCAGTTTGTTCTCTTTTTTTGGCCCTTTTCACTGGTATATCATCATTGAATTGACCTGAAAAAAATAAAGCATTTTGTTCCTTTTATTCCCTTTTCTGTCTCAAAAAGTTACTCCGTCCTGGAGAGCATCAGTGAAATATGGACCCAGAGAGCTCAAACCCATGGAGACTTTGAGTCATTATCAGATGTCTCAAGCATCCTTTCTAATTAGAATGTGTACAGCAAGAATATTCATACTGTTAAGTGTGAAAATCTGTGCCGCAAACAAGGTGGAAAGGACCTGTAATTAGGGATGTGCATTAATGAAAAACAAAAATGAAAAACATTAATGAAAAACAAAAATGCTGCTCAGAGCTGAGCTTTTATAACCAGATAAAGCCAGCTACAGCCACAGAGAGCTTCTAGTTCAGCTTTTGTTAATTATGCAAATGTTGTGTGCCACAATCAAAGGTTAATTTCAATTACTCATTTGTGTTCTGTCTAATACATTACAGCTAAGATTTGAATGCCATCTCCACAGAACAAATGCTTCCCACTCTCATAAAACAGGCCTTCCTTCACTGCGGTGTAATTTGGAATTTATTAGTGTTGTGATGACTTTGTATTTATCTTCTGATTGGTACAGTATGAAAATAAGTCCTGGAAAACTATTAAAAATTTTGAGTATTTAAAATTTTCTGTTTCATTCAAAATAGGCAAGTCAGATTCAGAGAAGATCTGGAATCTGGAGTCATGAGAGTGTGCAGTTATCGAAAGACAGAAATCAAAATCCACAGAAATCACTAGGATTCAAATTTGAAAGTGCTGAGGGATAAGTCCAGTCAGGCTCATGGTGGTCACTATCTCATCTACTTTATGTGGAAATGCTAAAGTGAAAATTGCTGCAGTTCAAAAAAACTGACAGCCCAAACCATCCAAACTGACCTGAAAAGGGAACAGTGGCATTTAAAATATTCTCTCTGCTAACTGCAGAAAATGGAAACTTTTCTTGACAGAAAGTTTCTAACTAGGCCTACAAACAAATCAAGAAATTAAAGGCTTTGTAAAAAAGTTTTGATTTTCTTAGAATTTGCCTTAAAATAGAACAGTAAGAAGTTAATCATATAGTTCCTCCCTTTTTAATTTTTTTGAAAATGTTTTTATTTTTTATTGAATCCAGGTAATTACCTAAATTTTTAATTTAATAGTTTCCAAATAAATGGTTGACCATGTGAGTAATTTGAAGTGGGAAGGAACATTAGCCTAAAGGATCTGCAGTGTTTTATACACTTTTCAGAACTGGTAAATAAAGGTGGGAGGCATCAATTAGTTGTAGATATGATTTAAGCCTCTGATAGCAGAATTCACACACTAATGGCTATCTGATTTTCTCTCAAGACCTTCCTTGTCAGAGATAAAGTTCTTTCTCTGAGCATAATGATAAGTTATCCTGTATCTTACAATGTGGAATCCTTAATTGTTTGGGGTGTTCTTCTTTTAATTTTAGAGGACAAACATAAGCAATAAAATATTTCAAAAACAACTTTTAAGGCAGAATCTCTGTATTCACAGCCTTGATTTGAAGATGACCAGACTCCCCAGTGACATCACTTAATTATGAAGACAAGGTTACTCTAGAAACAGGGTCCCACTTGAAAGAATTTCACCCATAAACTGAATAATTATCAGAGATACATATGATTCTTCAACAAAGACTAAACCAGGGGAAAAAATCCCAAATATTTTTCTTAAACTCAATTTTCTCTGTGCTAGGTAGAAAGGCAAAAATAATGATGGTAGTATGCAAAACATCTGTAATCAGACATAATTGTTAGGACTGTAATATTACTTACAATACCAGCATAATAGCAGCTGCATTATTTTTGTGCCCTCTTGACAGCTCTAATAAAATGTATCTTTGGAAACACAGCTATTTTACTGCGCCATTTAATTTTTGAAAGTGTATGCATTTATACTGTTTGCTTTTTCAGTCTTATTGAATCTAAACTTCCAGGTGAGGAAAAAAAAGTGAGATTGACAAAACAAAAAAGGAGAAATAAGGAAAGAAAAAGGCATGTGAGAGACAGCTCCTTAATAGTGCAAAGGAATAGCATTTAAATGACCCCTTGTCTAAAAAATTCTTGCCCATTTTGAGGACTACCTGCCACCATTTGTGCCTGCAGTGAGTTACAGGTTAAATAGAATGCTTTTCACATCAGTAAATCCATTTGCAGCCTGAATAGCATCCAAGTCATAAAACAGAGTGTTTGAATTCCTGACAGTTCAGTGTGGTTTTTCTGGTTATTGTTTGTGTTTGTTTGTTTTTTGTTGGCAATTTTGTGGCTGTTTTCTTTTGCTGAGTTTGTTAGTTTATTTTTTTCTTTTTGGCAAGTTATTTGGGGTTTTTTGTTGGTTTTTTTGGGGGAGTTTTTTTTATGTTTGTTTGTTTCCTTGCTTGTTTTTTGTTTGTTTCCTTGCTTGTTTTTGTGTGTTTGTGGGGTTTTTTGTTTGTTTGTTTTTGTAATTTTTTTGGTTTTGTTTGTTCTGTTGGGTTTTTTTTAATGGATATTGGAGCACAAGTCCGTAGAGGTGGGCAGTTGCTTCAGTGGTCAAGAGGTCAGAATACACGGAGGATCTGCACAAGGAGAATCAGTGCAAGGATTATTTCTGTTAGTGAGTTTTAGTAATATTCTTTCTTTCCCCTTTCTTCCCTAGAGCCACACAGGAGGTAAGCAAAGTGAGAGAAATGAAGGACAAAAGTGGAGGAGCCACTTCAGAGAGTCACAAGGCGAAGTCAGACACCTCTCTCTTGATTTAAAGGTTTTTGTGGGCGAGCAAGAATGTCCAGCAGCCAGGCTATGAAATAAAAAACAAATATTATAACCTCATCAAAGAGCCCAAAGTAAAATAGAGAAAATGGAGGAGATATCACTGTGAACACAGAGAAAATAATTGCAGTACAATCCGTGACTAGATTAACAAGAAGTTTTGGAGACAATCCTATGGAGAAGGCTTTTCCACTTCCAAAGCCCCCAAAATGTGAATGTTTCTGCTGAGAAGTTCTCCCTAAACAGAGAGAAAGTTGTTTCACCCCACCCCTGAAGGTGGGGAAAATGAGGTTATTGTTAAAAGATCCCATGGGTTGAAAATACATAGATACATGTAGATATGCATGTATATTTATGTATGGCAATTTATTTTAGAACAATTTGTTTGCAATGGAGAGGAGGCGTGTGGCCACTTGGGTTACTAAGTGTAGAAACAAAGACATGTAAAGGTATAAAGATTTCACTTAAGAAAACATGGAAGGAGAGAGAAGGGAGGAAGGAAGGAAGGAAGGAAGGAAGNAAAGAAAAGAAAAGAAAAGAAAAGAAAAGAAAAGAAAAGAAAAGAAAAGAAAAGAAAAGAAAAGAAAAGAAAAGAAAAGTCTCACCATCCTTAGATGCAGCAGTGAGACCTGATTGTTGCAATTTTGATGTCTATGGTTGGAGGGGGGAGCTTTGATATTTCATGGCACCTTCTGAGACAGCACTCTGCCCCTCACAGGACAGTAGCTGGGACATTTATGCCCCACCAGACAGGATGAAAACCTTCAGCCCTCTCTCTGAGTGCCCTGATACCTCCCTTGCGTGGGAGTTTTACACCTGAGCCCCATCAGCAGGACACTGGCCTGAAAAATAAGCATTATTGCACCCTGCAGGATCTGTTTCTTATTGTTGGGTTTTTTTTCCCTTACCTGTTTCAAATTCAATGTAGTTGTGGTCTTTTCCCCTGGGCTCACCCCGGGCTGTTCTTATGCAGATCAGAGTTTTCACCATCACACCCCAAAATTCCCCTCCTGCCCCTCAGCTCATGGGTGCAAACCCAACCTTTGTGTCATTGACCATTGATATTTCAGTCTCTCACAGGTAACAGCACAAGGAAACTTCCAGAGATCACAAAATGACCCTAAATGCTTGTGTATTTTTACTCTCAAATGAGAAAAGCTCATTTTCATTTGCAGCTATTTCAAATTTTTTTACAAATGAAGAATAATAAATATATGTCATACTGATATAAACAAAGTAAATATCACAGGCTTGATCTTCTAATTCATCCTGTGCTAGTCCCAGGAGTTTTTAGCAGTTTTGCTTTACTTTGCATACTCTGATCCAGCCAAATCATACTTATTGCCCAGTCTTTATTAAAAAAAAACCCTCCTATATATTAGCAACGGGGTGATACAATCAAGAAAAGTGTTGATTTTGCTGCTCTCAGAAAAGAGAGTGGTGCCTAATTGGTAACCTGGAGAGGTGTCTGCACAGAACTCCTGTTTGGATGCAATCAGATATGACAAAGCCATCTACCTAATGGAAAAACTTGCGATTTTCTCCGAGAAATGGGAATCTGCTTTATCTTTACCTGTGAGGGAAGAAGCTGTTAGGATTAAGGCACCTCTCATTTTACAATAGTCAGGACTAATTTGCTGAAGTGATGAGAACACTGCAAAATCTCTTTGCTTCTTTGTCCTTGCACAGACTTTTTGCAGTCTGCACTCCATGATGATCCCACAAAATTCCATTTTACTTGAGAGCCAGGAACAATTTTTTTAAGGTTCATTTGACTTTCTACCACTTCCTGTGGTCTGAAAATACCAGAAAAGAAAAACTGTTGAGCATTCCTCCTTTTCTCCTTGGAAGGTCAGCACCATTTCCCTTAAGGACTGCAGTGGGAATACCAGGGTAGGCTGTCAACGTGGTGCTAAAGAGAGCTCAAAAACAAGTGCTTAAAATAACAAAAAAATTTAAAAAAATTAGAAAATATAAAAATGTCCATGAACTCCTTCTCTCTCAGTGCTCTGTCCTTATTGTCCATTCTATGCATGGATTTTGGCTAGCAAAAAATCTTCCACAGCTATTTTTTAAAGCAGGTGCTCCCCATCCATATCAACACTGTACAAAGCTCGCTACAGCATGTGCACACTTTCAAAACTGCAGCCCGTTCAAGTGGCTAAGTCATTTCCACAAACAGTTTTCCAGGTTCTAGTTATCACCTGTGGGAATTGCCTCCCACACCAGCGGTTCCCTTACCAGGAATCCCCTGTGAAAAAGTCTGTGCCAGGGTCAGGAACCAGGAATGAGACAAGTGGGACTCGCTGGCTTCTGTCTGAAGTTGTTTATTATTTCTTTATCTCAGTTCAGAGCCTTAGGTGACAACATGCTCAGCACACTTCCAGGCCATTTGCCAACAAGGCGCAAAATGGACGATTCCAAGGGTTCTTATACAGATACCTTATCTAATTAAATTTCACAATATTTTTATTTTTCTACCAATTCCTAATTATTCTTCAGTCACATTACATCTGCATTGTGACTTTGTCTAACCAATCACTGTGCTACCAAAACTGCAGAAAATGGAGTAGATGAAGAAGGAAGAAGTAGACTGAGTTAACGCCCAAAATCCTCCATCTTGTCTTTCATCCACCTTCCATACTAAAACCAAAAATCTACTTTTTCACCCTGTTATAAACTACAATATCATCTACTATATACATTAACAAAAACTAAACTCCTCACAAAGTCCTGGAAGCGTTTTCCATGGCCAAAGACTACAAGCTGTTCTCTCCTGAGGAATAAAACATCTCAGGACAGGCAAAGGAATATTTCCTCTGCCCTGGATTCCCACAACCACCCTTTGATAATTGTGTGTTAAAATAATGTCAGCCTTTTCCAGATAATGCTGAATATTATCCCTTTTTGTGAATGTGCTGGAATTTATAGGTATTCTGTTTCTTAGGTGTTGTCTCAGAGAAATCTAGATATAGGGACAATGCAGCCATAAAGCCAACACCCTCTGGGAGGGAAAGAATACAGACAGCAAACTGTTACAGAGATGCTTAACTAATGTTGCCATGAGTCTTAAAGATGATACCAAAATTCAGTTTACAGTCCTAGAAGCAGTGGAGTGAGTAAAGGTAGCTTTATTGGTACATAAACTCATGGACGGTTTCCTGCTCTTTCTTTTGTGGCTGTTTTCCCTTGATGTGTCTGCAGGACAGCAGCACCAGGAGTCTCAGCTCAGGTCGAAGACAGGCGGATTTGGGCTGGTAAAACCTAAAGCAACTTGTGGATAAACCTGCCTGTGAGAATCCTGAACTTAGTGGAATTTCCGCGTGAAAGAAGTATGCAAGTTACCTGTAAAAACCATAAAAAAACCTTTTATTGAGCCCAAAACCAAAGTTTTAGCTGTCTGGTGTTACCTGTAGGTGAGGAGAAGGGCATAGAAATATCCCAGCCCCTCTCAGCATTTAATCCTGCCCCAGCAGGAGGCTCCTGTGGTGCTGCCCAAGGCTCCAGCAGAGCAGAGGCTGAAAGCTGAACCCTCTTCTCCACAACCACTCAAAAAAAAGCTTTTACAAAACCATGGGAATGACATTTTGCAGGCCAACATGGCTCAGTCTTGCTCCGTGATTTATCCCTCAAAAAAGGGCTTTTAAACCCCTGCCAGTCTGTGATCCTTGTGTTTTTCACCAGGAACTCCCATACACCAATAACACATAACAGTTAATGCACAGCCAAAAGGAGCCTTTAGGAATTTTTCTCTTTTATTTTTTCTCTCTTTCTTTTTTATTTCCTCTTTTGTTTAGACACCTCATTCTGTGCCTTCCTTAATTTTTCTTTATGGATTCATCCCTCAATAAACAGTGCTGACCCTTTTTCACCTTCAAACATGCACCTACGCTGCTTAATTACTTTTCTCTTTTGGAACCCATTGGCTAATGCTGGATGGAAAGTTATGGAACACAAAGAATATGTAAAATTTGTTTTGCAGCGTGTCACAGACAGTTTAGTGTCAGGGACCTACAGGCAGCTTCTGTGGAAAATAAAAAATAATTACAGGATGATGACTTTTAGCAGAACAAGAGGTATAATTTACAGGGCTATTTTGAAGGGAGAATATTTGAAGATGAAAGATCTAATCCATAATAGCTTTTAATGTAAGGGGGAAAAACATTTCCTTTCTCAACATTTGTTTTAGTTATAATGCATAGAGCAGAAATTTCTTTTATTTGCCTTTAGAAATAAAATAGATATAATTGAAAGAAATTTTCTTTGGAAGAAAAAAATGAGAAAAAGGAAACGAAACTGTCAACTAATATCTAAGTGATATTTAATCTGTGAAATCATTGCTTTCAGCCATGTCAAATCTACTTTGCTCATTAGGAAATACTGCTAAAATATGCATATCTTCAGGATTTAAGTTTCCTTATAGTAGAAACAATCACTGTTTCAGCAATGCATGAATCACCTCATGTGTTCTCTGTGCATTTTGCCAGCATCCGTACCTTTAAAAAAAATAATAATATTTTGTCCTGGTA
>VXBU01015486.1:5541-40524 GCA_013400315.1 Bombycilla garrulus
GCAGAGTAGCGGGGAAGGGCGGGGCGGCCCAGCCGGGAAGGGCAGGGCGGCTCAGCCGGGAAGGGCAGGGCGGCTCGGCCGGGAAGGCAGGGCAGTGGGCGCCCCGCCGTCGGGCGGTGCCCGAGGGAGGCAGCTGGCTGGTGAGGACACGAGGGGCGGCCGGGTCCGGCCGTGCTGTCCGGGTGCTCCGCCGGCGTTCGGATCCCCCGCGGGCCGCGCCCCGGGCAGGGTGCCGCCCGCTCGGCTGCACATCCATCCCTCGCAGCCGGCCGGCACCGCGGCCTCCTACGGCTCGGGGCGTGGGCAGCCGGCTGGAAATGAGGGTAGAGATGGCTCTGGAAATCAGCGCTAAAATGTGGTGGGTTTTTTTCCTTTTAATCGTGAAGTTTTGGTGTGTTTCTCAGTGCCTACCACGGGCGCCGAAATGAGCGTCCAGGAACGTATGTGGGTTTGAAACGCTTCACCAAGGGTAATTTCAGACGTGCTGTAGAAGGCAGGTTCATGGTAGACCTTGGGCTGAACAGTTCTTTGGGAATAGAGGAGTGAGTAAGTGGTTGAAGTGACAGTTCGTGGGGTTTGCTTCACTCCCGCCCCTCTTCCCAGATCTGCAGCGGGAGGATGCCGAGAGTGATTGGAGTGCTGACTCCTGCAGTGACTATGGCAGTCGTGACAAACCAGGGACTACTTTGGGAAGGACTGTGGCAGACGGGAATGTGCTTTTTCCGGATATCTTTCACACCGATCGTCTTTTGTTTTATGAGCGATTCAGAGCTTACCAGGATTACATCTTGGGTAAGTAATTCTTTCATAGGAAAATAAGGTAGTGTTTGTGTTCTTGTAGTGACTTTAAACAGTTCTGTTTAAGTGGAGTCAATTGTATATATTAAGCTGTGAGATGCTTTTAATAATGCGGGGCTGGAGAAGATACAGTGTCTTGTCATCACTTATGCTGTAACCTCAGCTGCTCTAGCTGGTAGACCAGGAGGTGGTAATTTTGATATAAGTAAATAAAATGTGAATGATGGAAAGGCAGAATTGTTAGTAAGTAGTGGATTCTGTGCCTTGTTTTAGCCAAGCTTCCTAAATTTTTTTTTTTTGTGTATTGTAAATCTCTTTAAGATAAGGCACAAGTTATGAGTTTAATACTGTTGGCACTGAAATCTTCAGTGTCTGTAAGGTTGAGTCCTGGATGTCTTTCAGAGGAGCACAAACCGAAAATGCTGATGAGCGTAACAGAATGAAGTCCAACTTTAGAGGTGGTAGAGGAACATGTCAGTTGTGTTGACTTTCATTTTCCAGTGATCTGGAGGACTTGTCTTCCATTCCTTGCATAAGTGTAGTGTTGTCAATTTCTCTTTAGCTGACTGCAAAGCCTCTGAGGCAAAGCGGTTCATAGCTGAGTACCTGGAGAAGGTCCTCGAGCCCTCTGGCTGGCAGGCGATCTGGCGCACGAATGTGTTTGAGGTCCTTGTTGGGGTGAGTGCATCGCTGCTGCTCAGGCATTTGTCTTCACCTAACATAATTTACCTCTCTAACAGACTTTTCTGAGTCTCTCAATGTCCAGGCCGTATATCTGTGTTGCAAACCTTGGATGTTCAAACTTACAGTTCCGTCACATGGTTGAGGAAGGAAAAATTTTGTTGTCTCTCAGCTCTTTTCTGTCCAGTTAGTGACAAAATGGCTTTCACTGACCCAGACTATCTGTTTGGATTGTTTGTATCCTATGGGCACTTTGAAAAAATGAGCCTCAAAGAATCCCAAAGGGCTGTGAGGTATTGATTTGTTTGAGTCTGAGGTTCTTGCTTTTGCCATTTTTTAAAAACGGCAACATAAAAGCTTACTGGCCTTGTTCTGAGCATTATGAGGGATTTGAACAAAGTTTTGTATGTGGAAAAGGCTCTCCAGCTGTGGAGTTGTGAGAAGCTTACCTCTGTGTTATCACCTGAGCTGATGAGATGGCCTTGGCTGTAGGGTGCCTTTGGTGTTGGTTTGTGTGGGTCACTTGGGAGCCAGCCCTGACTGAGGGCTGACATCACATTCCCCTCCCTCAGCTGGATCTGTGGTTCTGAGAGATTTCGGAGCTGTTTGTTCCCACAGGTGGTTGATGTGAATTTCCCGGCCCTGAAGGCAGTTGTGCAGCTCAGTGAGCCGTTCCTGTGCGAGTCCCAGGACAGCAGCTTCACCCTGGAGTGCCTGCAGGAGCTCCTGGAGCTGAAGGAACATCAGATCCTGCTGCAGGAGCTGTGGGTTGTGTATGATGAGTCAGGAGAGTTTGACCAGACAGCACTAGCCATAGAGCACGTCAGGTAGGACTGCACCCTGCTGCTTCCCAGTGGGTCCTGTCCTGGATTCTTGGGCCATGCAGCTCCACAAGCCAAGTTTTCCAAAGTAAATCTGATGACTGGTGCTCTGAGGAGACTGCTTTCCCTCTCTTTTTTACCCCAGAATTCGTTGAACTGTGTCACTTGTACACTGTTCTTTCTCTTCAATAACATTTTGGTGGATTTTTTTTTGTCCCATTCTTTTTGCATTTTGTCTCTTCCCCTAAATTTGCTCTTCATTATTTAGGTGTCACTTCACATATTTTATTTCTTTTTGCTTCTTTATTATCCATCTCTTTTACACCTCCTTTTCTTTCAGGCACTACATGCTGTTTGAAACCTCTCTACAAATAGGCTGTAAGACTGGGCAAAAAAAAAGCTAAAATAGGAGGAATGACCTACATGTCAGAAAGAAAGCTTAGCTGAAGGGTGACTGGCCAAAACTAGACAACCAAAAAGCCTCAAAATCTGAAGAGCATCAGTCTTGCTTTTCAAATTCAGGTTTTAGCTGTTCATTCCATTTTGAGGAAGCGGGACACAGGTTATTATGAATTTTGAGCTTAGACACACACAAAATAAAGCTGTCTGTGAAGGTAAGCAACAGGCAGGAAAGATGACTATGTGTACTGAACAGGATATGGGACAGTAACATGGATTTAGAGAGAGGTGATGCTTTGAGATGAATTCTCAAATCAGTTACTTTGTGTTTCCAGTGCTGTTGACTCCGATTTCCTCTGTATGATGTAACACTTTGCTTCCAAAGGTTCTTCTACCGGTGCATCTGGAGGACGTGGGATGAGGAGGAGGAGGATGAGTTTGATTACTTTGTGCGATGTGTTGAGCCCCGACTGAGACTGTGAGTGCAACACTTTTGCTGTTCTTGTAGCAGAACCACCGGCATCTGTGCTGTGGAACTGTGTGATGTGGGAATAGTGACTCACAATTAGGTGTAAAAAGCTCCTGTTGACTTGTAAACTAAAGAAAGTTTCTTCCAACAGCATTCATGCTGTCAATGGAAAGAGAGTACAACTAAGGCTGCCACTCGATTTCTGAGCCTTGGTGTTCTATCAGATGGTGCCCCAAACCCAGCAACAGTCCCCCTCACACTGGTACAAGTTGTAATCCTAATAAAAGCTGGCATGGGATGCTCCATTCTTTACCTCTGGGCATAAAATATAAACCACAACAGAGATGAATGTAAACAAAAACTTGTAAATTTGTTGTATAGAGGTAAAGCCTTATGAAATAAAAGCCTTGTTACCCTTGTAAAGTCATGGATTAGGCCTGTTACTTGGGCCTAAGTACTGCTCATAGCTAGCCTGATAACTTCCTGTGAGAAAGCAGTCTGCACCTGTGTCAAGAAGGACTTTACCTGTGTGAAATATAATCTATTTAGGAGACAAGAATGTAAGCATCATTAGAAAGGAAAGTTTTTGATGGACACGTCACTAGCGACTACTAAGCAATGAACTGAGTTGCAGTAAGTTACTAACCAGTTAGAATTAAACATGATGCCTTTACAAAACCATATAAATCTCAGCTGAGAATAAAGATTGGCTATGGTGGATGAAGAAACACGTGTCTTGTCTGTCCCTACTGCGACATAAATTGGTCATTCTTCAGAAGGAATGTGTGTGGAACTTTCTCAGTTTTTCTAATGAAGACTTAAGACTTTTAAATTGTTGCTTTTTTTTTTTTAGGGTGAGTTTCTGATCAGTCTTTCAAGGTGGGTGGGCAGCTGTTCAGAAAGTAAAATGTTTGTATCTGTTCAGATTTTCTGGTTTTGCTGCTTTCAAATAAAAGGGAGCAGTGTTGATGCAGACTGCAGAGAACCCTGACTCATGTACTGATGTAGAACTTGTCAGGTTCTCTCCAGCCTCATGTTTGGTCTTTGAGGACTGTGAATGTGCCATGTGCTGACCTCTTGCTCTGATCTGCAGGCACTATGACATCCTGGAACAGCGGGTGCCTTCTGGGCTGGTAGCTGATTACCAGAACTTGTTGTCTCAATGTGAACAGCTTTATGAGAAGTTTCTAAATGTGAGGAACAGCATATCAAGCAGTGACTCAGACTCAGAAGCAGAAAATGTTTCCATGGTGGAAGGACTAAAATTGTATGACGAAGTGGAGCACTTAAAACAAAAGCTAAAACTAATTGAGAATCCTCTGCTGAGGTAACTGGCGGGTTTGTGAGGGAGGAGGCTCCTAAGGAGAATGCCATAACTCAGAGGTGGTTCCTGAAGGAAGAGCTGTTGGCTCTGTTGCTCTTGTTGCAGGTATGTGTTTGGTTACCAGAAATACGGCAGCCTCCAGGCTAAAGGGCTGAGAGCAGCGGGTGCTAAGGTCATTCACGTTGTGCCCTGGACCATGACAGCAAATCTGCTCCACCTGTTGGCAAGGGACAAACTTTGCCCAGAATCTTGTGAAGACTTAAAAATACAGGTGCAGTAGCAGGAATTGTCTGTTTGCTAATAGTTTTTCCTCTCAAGAAACAAAGTGGAAGAATAAGTTAATTTACCACGTGCAAGATACTACATTTGCAAGATACTACAGTGGTGGAATTGTTTTGTCAGTTAAAAAAAAAATCACTTATGTAAACAATAAGTGGTAAAATTGGATTATTCAAATAATTTATTTTAATTTATTTGTGCCTGTTGAGTACTCTACATAAGCAGCTTCCTGTGTGTAGGAAATGTGATGAACCTGTAATAATTCTACAGTGAGACATTGTAAGGCATGACAGCTGAATTTAGTTTTGAAATGCTCATATCTGTTGATGCTGCTGATAATGATCTAGAGTTTGAAGGAAGAAGCTTACTTTTCTTGCTTTGGTAGTGTGTAGGAAGTACATTTATTTTAGGAGCAGTCACATTTAGTTTTAGTGAATTCAGACAAGACGTGCTACTTCAGCAGTTAAGAGGCTGATTTCCTGGGACCCAAATTAAATGGTTTGCTGTATTCTGCCAAAATGGAGCCATGGGGAAGGTCCTGGAGTAACTTTTAGGCTATAAATCTTATTTTCTGACTTGGCAACTGAAAAAGTGCTCTTATTATGCTTACCCAGGAATTTGCTGGGAAGCAATAAATGTGTAGTTTTTCTGTACTATTTGTCATCCTTCAGTATGGAATCCCTCAGTAATGTTTGTGAAGGATAGCAGCCTGCCCTCTTTATCAAGGAAGAGGATCACGTGGACACTATTTCCCACTGTGGTATCTGAACTCTGGGTGTGACTTGTACCAGGAGCAAACACAAGAGTGCTCAGACCAGCTCTGATCTGCTTGCTGAATTGCTTGGTTTTTATTTTCTTTACCTCCTGTCAGCTATTTCTTCATGGCAAATCACTTGGGCACAGCTAAAGTGTTGGCCTGGAACCAAGGCCATAGTGAAGTTTGCTTTGGGGTGCATGTGCTCCTTGATCTGTGTGTGCCCCAGTTTTCTCCTGGGGGGAATGGGCATGACACAGACATCAAAGTCGTGTTAAGGCTGGTTTTGTCCTCAGAGGGCTACAATTTTTTAATTCAAAGCAGAAATTTTGTATTATTAGTGCCATTGAAAGGGTTTCTTTTAAGCAAAAGCAGCAACATTTAATTGCAAGCAAGCTCTATGAACATAAATGCATCCATTTTTACAGCATTCTTTGGGAGCTGATTGTATTTTTTTGTCTTTTGCAGTTCCACCGTGATCCACTGGCAGCTGTAAATGCCTGTTATGAAGGGGACAGAGTCATCATCTGTCCTGGCCATTATTTTGTCGATGGTGTGTTCTCCATTGCTGATTCAGTTGAGCTAGAAGGTAGGTTTGCTTGTCTAAAAGTCCTTAAACAAATAAATGGAATGTCTTAAACTAGTTCTGTGGAAGGATTTACTCTTTGTAGAGTTTACCAGGAGCATTTGCTTTTTTCTTCCAAGTATTCCTGTTTCTGCTGTGGAGCTGTGCCTAATGCAGGGTGGGGTGAGCTGTTTCATTAGCGTAGTGCAGATAAACTGCAGATTTTGATCACTAATACCAAATTCATCATTTCCTCCTATTTGTCTGCATCAATGGTGATTATGTAGGTAATAGAGAGGATTCAGCAGAAACCTAAGGGACTTGATGGCTGTAACAGTGGAAACAGAGAAGTAATTCTGAGAGGCTTCTACTAATTTAGGAGTACCTGAGCAATGTCCTTGTTCTTCTCTGTGTGTCTGGATGTGCCTCAGGAGCAGCCTCTGGGCCCCACTGCTGGTCCAGGGAGTGCAGGGGGAAGGAGCCAGGAGGTGCTGCTAACATTTACTGATGGCACTTGGAGCTTGTTGGTGATGGGGGAGCAGGGGCTGCCAGCCTGGCTCTGCAGTGTGTGAAGCACAAGGGTGGAGGAGGCAACTTTGGATTAACAAGTTTTTTCTGCAGAAACAGACACAACAGATGTGATTTTAGGGTTTTTCTTGCAAAGTATTTGTTGTTTAAATACTTCTGCTTTGCCTAGGATATGTTGCTGTCTCTCCCTCACCAATCTTGATTTCTCAGTGTATCCCTTTGTTTTAGGCAGGCACACACTGGCAGAGTTATAGTCTTTTTATCACTGGGGCTTTGGCAGCTGTTGAGATACTTACTAAGTTGCATTTTTATCTTGTCAAAGCTTCTTAATGAGAAGAAGGCTGAGAGTTTAATTTCCTGCTGTTCTGAACTTTATTTTTCTCACCCCTCTTGTTTTATGAGTTGTTTTCTTTCTTGCCCATCTCCTGTGTGTGTTTGATTTATACAGACACACATTGTGATAACCAATGCACCTGCAGGACAAGGGACCTCGATAAAGGGCTTTATTTATCTCAAGAATGACATTGTTCTAAAATTGTGTGTGGTGCTATTTATTGGATTTCTAGCTTTGAGGAAACTGAAACACAAATGGTGCAGTATTGCACATTAAAGGATGAGCTGCTCTATTTTAAGAAGCAAGGGATATAAATATATATTTTTAGTACAAGCCACGCTCCGAATAACAAGTCAGGTATTTAATCTTCTTACAAGGACTCCTGTTAGATAAGGTATTATAGCAGTAGGAGCATCCAGGAACATCTGAAGTAGGAGCATCAAGACAAACTTTGGTGGCACTAATCCGAGCAGCTGGCTGCCTTGGTGGCTTTTTTGGGATGGAGTGGTGACTCATGAAAGGTATGTCGCTTGGCTTGGTAGAGCTTCTGTTTTTTCCCAGCCACTGTGCAGTCAGTACTAAGATTGAAAGTATGGAGATTAGTAAATCAGGGATGAATAAAAACTTACAGGAACTAAGTACGGTTAAAGCAGCAGCAGTTGCAGGAAGTCATGATAAAGATGACAAAAAGGTGTTGCAAAGGCACCAAAGAACTTCTGCTTGTGCCACAGTTGTTCAGCTGGCTGGGAACCTGCAGCATCAGCCCTTCTCTCTCTGTGCTCAGGGCAGTGGGGGACAGTGGCCTTGGGCTGCTGTGGAGCCCCTCAGGCAGGGACACAGCCCTGCTGGGGAGTGAGCACCACAGGAAATCTTCCTTCATTCCAGAGCTGCTGCTTCAGAGGTGAAGTGTAAAGCAAGCCAGACACAGTCAGAAAACTGCAGGCATCTGCAGGACAATCATTCCTAAAACTCCTGCTTTGGATAATAACATCTTTCTGTAGTGGTGAGAAGTTAAATTTTTGCTGTCCTGTGGTGCTCTCTTTTTACATGCTGGAACTGCCCCATGCCACCTCCTCTTCAGGGGTGACCATAAATCAGTAGCTGTGGGAAAAGATTTCTAGGTAACATCATGTGTTGAAGTATCAATCACTTAACTTTGCATTAAATTGCTCGTCTTTAAAACTTTCTGCCAACTCCTGTTCAAAGATTTTAATTTTCATTTTGTTTTCAATCTTTCTACTTGCATGTGGCAGTATTTATTTATTTATGTACTTGGTTAAAAGCTGGCATCCTGCTCGGGCACTTCTTATCTGTGTGTGCTTTCAGAAAATGATAGGACTCATGCTGCTTTAATGGGTGTTGCATTATTGCTTTCCTTATCGTGATTCTTGTCAGTGACAAGCAATAAAAGCTTTACATGCTCGTAAATTTTCCTGTAAGTGCTTAAATGCTGACAACTCTGGATGGCTTAGTAAATCAATGTTGGCATGTGCTTGTGAAAGCTGCTGTTTAAACTGAATTATCTGGAAGCCTGTGCAACAGAGGAACACTAAATTTCCCCCCAAATTCCATGTAAATAGGGAAACTCAATGAAGTATGTTAACAATATCAAGCACTTGGCACTTTTTTCCTCGTGTTGTGGTGTGAGTGCTTTTTCCCCTCTGTTCTTTGGAACCTCTGCCTGCTGTAGTGAACTTCTGTCCTTTGAGAGCAGACTGGAGATGCCTGTGTGTCCTCAATTCCTGCATCCCCCCTGCTCTGTTGGTAGCTTTTGGGAATGAGAACTTTTTGGCCTTGGCAAATGTGAGTTCAGTTACCCATTTGTTCAGCTTTCTCAGCTAACTCTGCATTTTGTCATGTGCCATTCAGGTAAGGTAACTTTTGAGTTTAGTTTGGAGTGCCTGTACTTTGGCACAGAGGGGATGTAAGGTGTAGCCTGGCCATTTGTTGAAAATCCTATACAAGGTAAAACATGAAGCTTTAAACTTCTGTCATTGATTTAAATGTCTGCTTTGTACTGAGCGCCTCATTGTCACCAGATATTCTCTGAGCTTGCATCTTTCACCTCTGCTCTTAGGCTATGGTCTGCCTGATGATGTTGTGATAGAAAAACAAGGGAAAGGAGACAACTTCTTTGACTGTACAGGAGCCAACGTAAAGATCTCCAATTTGAAGTTAGTGCAGCATGATGCTGTGGAGGGCATTTTAAGTAAGTGTAAAAGCATCTTGACCTTCTTGTGACTCTTTCACAATTAGTATTAGAATTAAAGCTGAGACCCAGTGTTGCAGTTTAACAAAATAATGTAGAGAGAAGCCCTACAGGTATACATATCAAGCCTTCCCCCTCTTTTTTTTAAACTTGCTTATAATGTGGATATCAAAATAACTTCTGATTGTACTTTCAAGCTATTGTGGCTCTTATGCTTTATTCTTCTACTGGGATAAGATCATTAAATGGATCATTGTTCTGCTGTTAAGGCAGCCTGACTCTGAGTGCAGCACAGCCTGTGTCAGGCTGCCTGAAAAAGGAAACTGTTCTTCTTTCCACAGAAGAGCTGCCATGGCAATATTCAGCTGTAGCTGACCCCAGGCAGTGCTCTGCTGAGGAACAGAGTTCTGCAGTGCTGTAGAACTTTGTTTCCAGCACCTTCAAACTGACACTCAACTAAGGCTAAATTGTATTGAAGGAGTTTATTGGCTGTGGCCTTGTCTTTGCAGAAGATGCTAACTAATATTTTTCCTCAACAGACATTTGAGTTTTAAACATGTTAAAATGTTTATTAACACTTATATGTATGTATTTAATATCTTTTCAATACAAAAGTCTCTTACTCTAATTTGGATTACATTACAGAATGTAATTAAAGAACTAAGAATGAATGAAAAGTATTATTGCTGTCATAAAAAAGGGTAAAAAACCTCTAAGACTGATCTCCAACCAGTGATCCCCTGAATTGAACCTGAAGTGGATAAAATGAAAATATCACACTGCAAGGCTGTCTGTCTGTAGGAGGGCTTTGTCTTTGCAGAACTGGTTCATCCAGCAGTAACTGTTTCTGTGTATGTAGATGTCCATCATGGGAAAACCACACTGGAGAATTGTGTGTTACAGTGTGAAACCACTGGAATAACAGTGAGGACATCAGCTGAGCTACTGATGAAAAACTCAGATCTCTATGGTGCAAAGGTACACACTCTTAATTTGGCTTATTTCTGAATTTAAAATAAATGTTTCTCTTCAGAAGTAGTGCAGTCAGACACAGGGTGGCTTCTGTTGCTTTGGAGAGAACCTTTACAAATTCATTTTGGACACCTACGTTACTGAATCAAGACTGGTCCCAGGGGTCTTGCAGCCTTTTATCACATCTAGTGCAATGTCTCTGACTGATCTGTGTGTGATGATAGCAAAGCGATGCAGTAACAGGGGACATCTGTGAAATAATCATTGCTGCATAGCTGACTCATGTCCTGCAGTACTTTTAGTGATTTTCAGGTTTCTCTGCCCATAAGTAGTTTTCTCATTTCTGTTTGTTCTGCAAGTGAAATGCCCTTTTTGGACACCTTTGATTCTTACAGAGGGAGGATAAACAAAAAACGGATTCTGATTTGGTATTTTGAAGAATGATGGGGCTTGAGCTATTGAGAGGGATGACTAAAGCATAAGCAAGTAAAGCAAGGCTGTTCAGCTACTCTTCAGCAGTTTATGGACTGGTGCCCCGTGCTGTGGGGCCTCAGCCTTGAGTAATGCTGCTTGAGCTGGGTAACTAAGCTGTGAAGATGGAGGGGTAACACAGTTTTGCATTGTGCAAACTGAACACAAAGATGTGCCATGGAGTGGTCAAGTTCAATGGTAAATGTGCTTAAAGTACTTGTGAACTGTTACCAGCTATCTCTTGTAGGGTAAAAATGCCTGAACTACTTGTGAACTGCTACCAACTCTGTCTTGTAGGGTGCTGGTGTGGAAATCTATCCAGGAAGTGCATGTACCCTGCTGCACAACGGGATCCACCACTGCAAGGAGGGAATACTGGTCAAGGTCAGTCCCAGTCACAAGGTACTGGATTGCCAAAAACTAATCACTGCTGCAATTAGTGTCAGTAAGTTTGGGTTGGCTCAAAACCCTGCTGTGCTACGCTGGAACTCTTACATGTCACACATGATGCTTGCCTTGGGCTTGCCTTCATCCTTGCTGGATGAACCAGTTCTACAAAGACAAATCCCTCCTACACACAGCCTTGCAGCAGCTTTGCAGTCTGACATTTTCGTTTTATCCACTCCAGACGTCACCTGGTTTTATTTTTTACCTGCCAGAAGGAGGAAATGCGTTTTGCTTTAAATGTCTCCTGTGTAGGGAAACAATCCTGCTCTAGCTAATACTGATTCTGCCTAAAACTAGAAGATTTTTGTGTCCCTTCAGCTGGACATGACATGTTAGATTTCTCTTTTGTTCTGCAGAACTTCTTAGATGAGGATTATGAGGCTCCCAAGATAACCATGGTTAATAACATAATCCACAATAATGAAGGATATGGTGTGGTCCTGGTTAGACCAGCAATGCCCTCTGAAATGAAGGATGCTTCTGCACAGGGAACTAAAGGTACTTTCCTTTTCCTAGAAGAAATTCCCAAAACTACTAAGTCAGTCTAGTATACCCAGGTTTTTCGATTGCATACTTCATAACCTGTATTGGAAAATTGTGGCTGTCAAGAAGTACTTAACCATTTACTTAACTCTGGAATGAGTTGACAATGTTAAGATTGAAGAAAATGATTTCCAGGCTTTTTTTTACTGATGTGGCTGTTTTGCATGACTCTGTTGATGACATTCTGTTTCCTGCCTTAGGGAGTACACAAGCTACCCAGGTAGGTGATGAGACAGCCCATGCAGAGGGCTCCAGGCAAGAACAACCTGGATGTGTCACCGATGAGTTGGAGCTTTATAAGCAAGCTGAGACTTCTGAACAAACTGAAAACAACTCTGAAATTGCAAATGTACTCGGGGCTACTACTGCAAAGAAGAGGCAGATACACAAGAAAAGACTGAGTGAACTGAGGTTTACAGAAGCTGATGACAACTTAATGTCACAGGAGATGTTTGTCTCTGTTGAGGGCAATCAGTTCAAATGGAATGGGAAAGGAAGTTTTGGTGTCTTTTTTTTCTGACTGTTCTGACTCCTGCTGGCATTCCAGTAGGATTTGTACAGTTATTGGATAGGTCACATGCCAAGAGTTGTGCTATGGTGTTATGCTTTTATTACCCAAATGTAATCCCTATTAAAGGACTGCTGCTAAAAACTCATTTGATTCTTCTGTCTCGTCTTCTCCACGCCTTAAACTCTCCTGGGTGAGCTGCATTTGTGATGCCCACGTAGCACTTCTTTCCCTTGCGTTTCATTTTAAGCCTGGCTGAGCTCTCGACAATGTCTCCGTTTTTAAAATCAGCTTTATCACCAAAGGGCAGAATGGATCGGATTGGAGTGCCCACCTCCAACCCAGTGGGTCATCTGGTCCCCGCCTCCCTGTTCCAGCAGGGCCATCCCAGAGCTCGTGGCACAGAACTGGGTCCAGGATTGTTGTGGAATGTCCCCAGTGCAGGAGACTCCACACCCTCCATGGAAACTGCACAGGTAAGTTTCTTCCTCACGTCCAGGTGGAACTTCCTGGGCATCAGTTCCTGCCTGTTCCTCTTGTCCCCCTGCTGAGCCCCATGGAGCAGAGCCTGGTCCATACTCTGACACTTCCCCTTGGACCCTGGCAGGCAAGGATGTGGCCCCTTCTCAGCTGTCTCTTCTCAAGGCTGAGCAGGCCCAGCTCCCTCAGCCTTTCCTCAGCAGAGAGATGCTCCAGGCCTTTCACCATCTTTGTCACCCTGGGCTGGCCCAGCTCCTGGAGTTCCACATCTCTCTGGCACTGAGGAGCCCAGAGCTGGGCCCAGCACTGCAGGTGATCCTCAGCAGGGCAGGTGAGAGGGGCAGGGTCACTTCCCTGACCTGCTCCAGTGCTCTTCCCAAAGCCCCCAGGATCCACTGGCCGTATGGCCACAAGGCCACAGTGTTGGCCACAGACAGCCTGCTGTCCACCAGGACCGCCAGCTGCTTTGTTGGGCCTGGTTGTAGTTCATCAGGCCTGGCTGCTGCGGTTGGGTCATGCTCCACCTGTTTTTGCTCTGCAGACTACACTTGATTAGTTGTTGGTAAGTCACTGGGTGGTCTTAAACTATGCTAATAATGCCTTAATGTCTCAGCACAAAATTAAAACCTGGAAGCAGCAGTGTAACCAACTATCACTTCACTTGAGATTCCCCAGGCTTTTAGAACTTTTTTTCAAAGGCTTGTTTTAAAATGTGCCCTTTTGTTCAAGTGTTTTTCTCTGGGTTTGGTGTGCTTGTTTTAATAGTGTGAGTGTTTAATAGTGCAAAGCCTGCCGTGTGTGGGGAGCGGGGCCCCGGGCTCGGCCTGCCGTGTGCGGGGAGCAGGGACACGGCGCTGCCGGCCCAGGCCAGCTTTCCTGGATCGCCTCCTGTGTGCCCAGCCGCAGGGAGCAGCGTATCCCGCCAGCCCCGCCGTGTCCGGCTGTGCCGTGTGCTCGGCCCCGCACGGCCCCGGTGCCGCTCCGCTGTGGCCGAGGGCAGGCGGGGAGGGAGCGCGCTGCCAGCAGGGCGGTCTCGGCTCCAGCCCACGGCGCGGGGCTGCGAGCTCCTCCGCCATACCGTGAGGGCTCTCTCCAGCATCAAACGGCTCAGGAGCCCGGGAGCCGTTTTCGGGTTCTTCTTTCACAGCTTCGATAGACTTGCTGTCAGAGCCTTGCATTTCGCTCCGTGGCGCTGCAGAAGGGGCCGGCACGGCTGCCGCGGTGGCACACGCGTCTTTATTTCGGTAGTCCTCGGGTGCCGCCTTAGCCCGAAGCACCTCACAGCCCCGGACACAAAAGCTCTGTCAGCCACGCCCTGCGCTGCTCCGTCCCGCGAAGTGTCTCCTAAAGTGTTCGAGGATCGAAAACACTGGTATTGTCTAAAGCTGAATCACAGTCCTTTGCCCAGACCTATAGTCTGTTCAAACCTGGAGATTCAACTTGCCCGCTGTATTTCTTCAAAAAATGTTTTCACGTTTCTGCGACGTTGTTTTGTTCTAGGGATGCACCATCCCTCATAGTTACCGGCTGTTGCCCTCCGTCCTGCGGAAAGGTCGATTAGCGCCACGAGCTTCGTTTCAGCCTCTGTGAATTTCAACCCAACGTGGCTACAAGTTAAAACACCAGGTGCTTATCATATCCTTGTTAAGGCGTCTTTTATAAACGACTGAGGCACAGACCCAGGCCGCAGGAAATCTGAACCGCTTAAGCACAGTAAACTGGTTTTAAAGACTTTTTTGGTACACGGTATTTCTTTATGTGGCAGTTGTCACTAAGCGACCTGTCACACATTGGCACATCAGCAGCGCGCTGTGTATGTGTTAAATGATCGCCCGACTGTCAATTTCTGACAAGTTCCTCTCTATAGCAGGGCTCTGCCCCGTGGCACCCTCTGCCCCCAAGTCTGTGCTGCCATGTGCTCCTTTGTGCCATGGTGTGCGTCTCTGTGCTGCCGTGTGTCTCTGTGCTGCCATGTGTCTCTCTGTGCTGCCCTGTGCCTCTCTGTGCCATTATGTGCTGCTCTGTGCTGCCATGTGCTTCTCTGTGCCACCATGAGCTTCTGCAGGCGTGTCCCACAGCCTGTATCTCAAGTCTATCCTATCTCTCCATGCAGTGACTTGCTTCTTGTTTAAGCTCTCTGAAGGTCTAATACCAGGGCTTTTGGTATGCTTTTAATGCTGTTCCCAAGTCCTTGTACTCATTTGCAAACTCATATTCATGAGTTGATTGGGTTTGATGCCTGTATAACTTAGGTCAAAGTTACAAGGTGCTTATATAGCTTGAATTTTAAGATATTAATAAAACCTGATATATCTATATCACGTAATATCAATATAAGCAGAATCATAACTTTCTATATTACAAAACCTGAATCATAGCTCTTTATACCTATATAACCTGATATCAGTAACTTTCTATACAATGTAATGGCTGCTATATGGTTAACTAGTTGCTTAATGCTGAATAGACAAAAAAAGAAGAAAAAACTCTCCAGGTGGATAGCTTTAGAGATNTGGATAGTTTCAGAGATAGTACTAAGGAAAAAATGGAAAAAATGGCAAGTGCAAAGCCAGTTAGCCATAAAACAAAGAATGTAGGCTGGTTAAAAGCAGACAGACCAAGGAACACCATAACTGTACAAGCTCTGAAGGCAAAGTTGAAAAGTTCAGATGCAAAGAAGATTTTGGAAGCTTTCATCAAAGACCCTCATGACCCCTGAACTGGGGAGGTGAAAGTGCAGTGCAAAAGAACTGTTTGATAACTATGAGCTCAGACAGTGTCACTCAGTTCTGGGGGTGTGTGATGAAGGTGTAGTGACACAGTAACACTGAGCAATACTTGCTGTACAAATAAACACAGCACTTGACAAAGGTGGGTGAGTTAGGAGGAGAAATACCCCTCAGCCCCAGCACTCCAATAAACAAATACCTGCTCCATAGACATTGGTCTGTGGGGATTTATTTCCAGCTGAGCTTTCAAGCACCAGGTTCCTGACCACCTCACATCTACAGCTTTTGTACCATGCTACCCTTTTCTTCTTTGAGTTCCAGAAGTGTCGCTATAGGACACGAAGGAACACAGACACACACCGCAGCTCAGGTGATCAGAAGAGAAGAGAAGAGTTTATTTTTTCTGACTCCAGTATTTATAGTTTTCCAAAAGTGACAGTGGATTGGACGGTGGCAGTGCCACCTCTCCAAAGACACTGGACAGACAAACAGTCCATCAATTTTTCTCCTCCTCTATGGAGGAATCCAAAAACACTGAGGTGTTTACAGAAAGTGTGTGAGAAAGTTCTTCACAAATATGTAAATATCAGAAGGCTTAGAAAGTCTTACAAAAATCAGGGCGACACAGAAGTTTGCTTTATGCTAATGGTGACACAGAAGGCAAGATAAGACATGCAGAGAAAGAATAAGGTTTCACAATATCAGATCTTGAATTACAAAGCAGCCTGGTACCATCCTTTCCCTGCTTCTGGGTGTTGGTGTTTTGGGGGCAGACAGAACTGATTACTTTTATCTTTTTAAATACAGAAGAATCTCTTCCTTTTTCAACTTGTTTGAAATATAGGGAGAAACCTTTTGGCCTTAAGGTGGGATGACAAGAGATGTGAAAGCCTTTGTCTTGCATCTCACCATTTTTCTGGTCTTTGAAGTCATTCTCTTCTGCTCCCTGCTTTAGTGGAAACCAACTGTAAACCACGACTGCCTTGAGTATTTTCTGTTCAGATATGTCTGCCTTGTGTTCCATTTCCGTTCTTGGAGGAGGTTTCATAGATTATCATATTTTTCTTTTTGGCATTGTATCATGTAGTAATAGATTGCTTTTCAGTTGTGAAGCTTTGCATTTTATTTTGGATATGAAAATGCAGGTCTGTAATTGTCGTATGGCAGATAGATTCTTGATGATTTTAATTAGAATAATTAAATTCAGAGAGAGCAGCTTAATTAGCCAGATTTAGTTGTTATTTCAGTGTATCCACTTATACATGGACATTTCATTATGGTAAGTTTTATTCTGCTTTTTTTGGCCATGTATACCAGGCTGACTCTTGCTGTTTGCTGAACAGTGAAGCGATACGATAAATTAATCTCTTGGACTTTTAAAATTGCAATTTCTTTCAAATCAATAAAAAAATTGCCAAAACCCTTACACAGATGAACATTGGTTTTGTTTTTTCCATTAGGTATATGAGGTACTTGTGTTTTTATTCCTAATGAAAAATCAATTTCATCATTTCAATGTAAGGTAACTTTGATAATTCCTACTGTTTGAGGACGTTACTCTGCAGTTTTCAGTTGAAACATCATCTGTGTTTATGTTCCTTCCCTGACTGAGAGTAATTTCAACAAGCCAATAATTACTTTGGTAGTGCTGTTTTAGAATTTTCTTTGACTCTATTGTTACATTTGCAGGAAAATTAGGCTGAGACTTCTTTAATGTTATGGGAAAATTATAGTAAAGGCACAGAGGAAATCCTCACTCTGATAAATTTATATTGTAGTACATAAAAAGCTGTGTTAGGAACCTTGATGAGACCAATTAATATGTATAAAACCCCTTTGTTATGGTGAAATTCACCATTTCTATTCCCAGCCTAATTCCAGGACTAGCTAATGTGGAAAGCAGTTCCAGAATCCACCTCGAATTGTGTTTCATGTGATCTTTGGATACTTAGGATATAATTCCATTATGGGTTGGAGAGCCACTTTAATTTGAACTGTATCTTACAGGAACACACTGCCTTATTTTTGCTACTGCAGTGATGCTGTTTCTACAAAACTTTCTATAAAATTGCTAGGTCTGTTTTCCTCTCTGCTGGCTGTTGGTCATTATCAGAAGCAGCAGTCTGGCCTTATCATGTTGCTTTTTGAAGTTGTGATTGCAATAGAATTAACTAACTGAATTATTGAAGAACACAGGTCTTGGACAACACCAGTAAAATGTTTTAGAAGCTGCATCTGAAGTACAGAGTGAATGATTGTTTTACTTCTACAAAAACTCTATAAATAACGGGGAAAAATTCATCCAGTGATGTAAAGAAGATCATTAATAGCCAGTAAGCTTCTAACCTGAGAAGTGTGTCAGTGAGTGAGGAAAAAAGAACAGTGGAATAAAAGCCTTAGAAACCAGTTATGCCACCAAATGTGCAGAGAAATAAAATAGCAGGATGAACTTTCTTGAAGACAAAATGTTTTTAAAAGAACTTATCTGACTTGACATTAAGAGAATTTGATTTAAATTTATACTAAATCCATTGCTGTAAAGTCAGATTATGTGGAGAGTTAAAAATAAAGCTTACCCTGCTATGAATAACTCTCTTATTCTAAATTCTGAAATGCTTAATCCAAAAGCAGGAAGAAATGAATACAGAACAACTGACATATCTTGCCAGAATGCTCTACATGCTTTTACTTTGTGCTACTCATGCCTTTCTTTTGGGAGATCTTATTTTCAAATAAGTTAATAAGGGGTTTAGAATTAACACAGACTAGCATCATAACTTCTCTTGCTTCAGTGTTTTCAAATCCATAAGAAAATAGTGTTTTGGAGTGTGTTAATCAGATCATGGGGGTAAGGGGGTGAAATGCTGTGCTCTCGTTAGATGTGCTGCTTTGTGCATGCAATGTTTTAAATGTTAGAAATGCTGAAAAGAGGTTAATGCTGCATTTCAGGTGTAGGGAAATAGCTATAGCTTTCATATTTTGTGTCTTCTCAGACTTTAGCAGGAAGGTCTATTTTTGAGTATATTCATTTTTACAAGAAATTGAACATTTTTAAAGAGGAAACAAAATATCCACAGGGGGCTTAAGGGTTCAGATTATCTCCCCAGACAAAACAGGCATAGCTGATTGACTATTATATATTCTGAGGACATTTCTAAGGCTTCATTCCAGATTGCAGATGTCCCTTTAACAGGACTTTTATTTTCTCTAATATTCTCTTTGATTGTATAAAAATATTTGTAATTTTTGAAAATATTTACTCTATAAGAAAAACAACACCTAGATGTTTTACAAGTGAATTTAGTGCTGCCTGATATGCTTGACTGACAGCCCTGAGGACAGAATGCTCCATTTGGTGTCCCAGAACAGGCACATCATAGAGTAACAATGTGCCAGAACTGTTAAAAATTCAGAGAGAAAATTCAGTCTCTTGCTGTATTCATGGTGGTGCCATGTATTCCATCTGTTCTGCTAATGCAGGCAGTAAAGCACACATCTCTCCTGTGATGCAGTGACTTTACTAAGGCAGAGCTCTGTCTGCATGTAAAATATGATTACATAAACAATTCATATAGTCTGGGTCTCAGATTTCTGCTAAGCACTTCCTGCAGCTGGTTACTATAGAAACAGGCAAAGGAGGCTGGTTTAAATTTGTTACTTCAC
Source organism: Bombycilla garrulus (assembly GCA_013400315.1). Taxonomy (NCBI): domain Eukaryota; kingdom Metazoa; phylum Chordata; class Aves; order Passeriformes; family Bombycillidae; genus Bombycilla; species Bombycilla garrulus. The sequence continues at coordinate 24,516 of VXBU01015486.1, forward strand.
TGTGTGTGTGTGGCTTTCTGTTTTCTTGTATTGTGCTTCAGATGGGAAGCGTGCCAGTGTAATGTCTCTTCACAAACAGTGGAAAGCCCGTGTAAGCCACTCCCTTGGGAAGTACAGCACTTTTCTCTGGTGGAAATCACTTGGTTGTGGGAGTGCTCTGCCCGAGTCCTCGCAGTTTCCTCACTCATTTTTGTGTGTAAGACTGTATTGTCAGAAGCACTGGTGCTGCATTTGTGCTCCTTCCCCCTGGAATACATCTATTAGTTGTTGGTGTTTTTTTTGGGGGGTTTTTTTTTGTTTGTTTTGTTTTGTTTTGTACAAACAAAAAGCCTTGCACTAAATCAAAGTGAACACGCCAGGAAAAGTGGGTGGACATGAAAAGTGCCTGTAAAGCTCGACAGTTTCATATATCAGGACACAGTGAGGGCTTTCAAATGAGGGCACAGAGGAGAAAGCCACAGTAGCTTCACTGACTGGAATAGGACAGCCAGAGGGGAAGGCAGTGAGTAAAGGGTAGGGCTGGTGTCAGTGGAGAAAAAGGATGAACATGGGTGAAGGAGAATTGTGCTTTTACATGGAGCCTTCTTCCTTGGGAAATACTCAGCTGCCCAAAAATCCCAGTTCACAGGAAGGGGAAGAACTTCACAAATGACTTTGCAAAGCTGCTCTGGGCTGTCCACCAAAGCAGTGGTGATTTTGGACAGGTAAATGGGTCAGTCTTTGTAGCCTGAACAGCTCCTATAAAACAGAGAGTGCACAGTGAGTTCAGGTGTCCTTGTGTGCAGGGGAGCTTGGCACAAGCTGAAAGCAGCCACATCTCTGTGGCCCAGGGACCTCATGGCTCTGTTTGGGAGAGGATTTCTGTGACTGACCCAGCCATACCTTCTTTATTCTATGTGATTCTGCTCCTCACCTGCTAGAAGTGAAAAAACCCTGACAGACTGCCAAAAGTGATCATTCATTGAGATATCTCACCTGCATACAATGCAATGCAAAGTAGTTCAGGTTTGTAATTAAAAGCTACATTTACTGCACATCAAGTCATACCTGATCTTTCTGATATGTCAAGATTCTGTGGAAAGTTTCAATTTCTTGCCATCTCTAGCAAGTCCCTCCTGTATGTACAACAGGGAGTGGATGCTGCAGAAGGTCTGTATGGTCCTACCTTAACTTTCTCCTTCATTTAATCATAGTATTTCATCACAGCCCATTAGATTGATCTAAAATTATTATAGCTATCTGGTTAGAAAAAAATTCATAATGGAAATACAGAATGCTGACCCAAAGAAGATTATTCTGCAGTATTTGTGCTCCAGCAGATGTTTCTCTTCGGTAAGTGCTGCAATCAGTGCAAAGAATAGGGAGTTATATGGCTTTCATGCTGAAATGTGCATGGAAAGCTTTTCCATTTTATTAAAAAAAAAAAAAAAAAAAGGTTTGGGGGGTANATAGGGAGTTATATGGCTTTCATGCTGAAATGTGCATGGAAAGCTTTTCCATTTTATTAAAAAAAAAAAAAAAAAAGGTTTGTGGGGTTAAAAAATCCAGCTCTACCCTGTGATTCAGAAGACTGGCAGGTGAAAGCTGCCTCCTGATGACCTTACTCATTCAGAAAATGAACAGGAGTAATTTTCTCCTTTAATAGAAAATCTAACATGTGCCTAAAACTCATCTGGTGATTATGATAAATTCGCAATACTTCCATGAACAGTTGCTTTGTTCAGCAGACAGGGTGCACAGATGTGCAGAGCTGAGGAGCAGAGCTGGCCCAGCCATGGGAGCAGGGGGAGCCTGGCAGAGGCTGTGCAGCAGCCGTGGCACAGCTCCGTGGTGCTGCTCTGCAGGAACTCGCTCAACAATCCTCTCAGCAATTATCTTCTGTGCAGTACACGATCCACCTAACAACACCACTAATCTGGGCCTCTGGATGTTGCTTACCACCTCCATTCCAGATCATCCATTTAGTTTTGTTTTGGTGGGTTTTTTCGACCAAGCTGGATAGTTAGAAATTTTTTCTATTTTCTGTCAAATTGCAGAAAAAAGTTCTGTACAGAATCTTGAAGTATTACTGTTTCTCTTGGGCCATACCAACAGTAAACCAATTATTCCTTCTTTAATTTCTATCCTCTGGACAGTTTGTAGTTTTGAGCAAGTATTTTCCTTCTTATATGTTTATTTGGGTTTTCTAGCAGACTCCTGTGAAGAATTCTGTCACAGGCCTCTTGTGAGCCTGAACAGGTTTTTGAGTGGTTCCTCTGATAAAATTCACATGCCTGATGGTGGCCTGCAGGGAGCATGGCTCATCCCTGGTGCTTGTGGCTGTCAGAAATTGTCATCCAAATTTTGGGGTTTGTTATTAAACCATTTTATTGGAAACTAGACAAGTCTGAAAAAATGTTTCCTTCCAGTTCAGGATGAGCAGGTACTGTATCACTGGTGTATGGCTGTCCTGGTTGTGCTCTCATACTGATATGAGTCCAGGTAAATTTAACCATGGCATTTGTTCGATGCTTTATCAACTCTGTACCAGTCCAAGTCAATACCTGTGTTTCTGCAGAATTAGTCATCAAAGGTTCTTTTTCTTAAGAAAGTGGTGGTTGCAAAGCAATTTTTAAGACATACTTCTGTTAGTTCTAAAAGCTAATCGACCTCCTCAGATACTGAAGCATAGAAAGAATATATAAATAATATATATTATATACTAGTATATATAATATATACTGTAGTATATAAAGAATGAAATTATTTGGGAGTGAAAATCTTTCCCAAAGCTGGGCCAAATCTTCATGTAGAAATTAGATTATAGATAAATAAGTGCAATTCTTAAGGAAGCATTGACAGACATTCCACTGCTTAGTTGTGCTTCAATAGCCTTCTGTTTTGTTTTTGTAATTCCTGAGGATTCATGTCTGGGAACATTGAGAACTAAACCTGCTCCTTTTCCCCTCACCTTGGATTCATTCATGCCTTTCCTGCTTTTATCCAGGAATGTCTTTGGAGGGTTTAAATAGCTGTAGCCTAAGCTCTGTGAGTCACTGGAGGAGAAATGGAGATGAGCAAATGAATACTTAAAAAAACTTGTAGTAGCAAGGATTTTTAATTTGCATAAATATCACAGGGCATTGATTGCTGTGCTTTCAGCAGCTACTGAGATAGTCATCAACCTGTTGTGTCAGGACTAATCACAATGGAACAAGGTTGCTGTTTATTTCGCTCACAGTATCCTAGGAATCCATCCTTTGCATCCATCTGCTTTTTATGGGCACAGTTTTTCTTACAGAAAACTTGTTGGTTTTTATCTAGTAAGTTGTACAAATTCAGTTCATCTGCCTCCTTGTGCTGGAAATTTTTTCCTCGACCATGACTTTTCATCAAAACAATAAAAACCTTTTCCAAAATTAAGAAATGTATTTTTGAAAGTCCTGTGGTTTAATAATCTGTGTGTGCTCACACATAGATTGGTGGGGATTTTTTTGGTTGTTGTTAGTTGGTTTTCTTTTTTTTTTTTTTTTTAGTTTTTTTTTGTTTGTTTGTTTGTTTTTTTATGAAGTGAAAAATGTGCTCTAATGTGAGAGTTTGTCATGTTTTCATTCTCATGTGACACATCTCTTTCATTTTATGTGTTTGGATAAGAAATTTCAAATTTATTGCTCTCTGTTCAGCCAGATTTTTCAGTAGATTCAACTGTGGTCATTCTTAGGCAGAAGGACACCCAAGGATTACTTTGTGCTGTAGTTTGAACTACAGTTCAATGAGACAGCACACATGAAATGCATGAGAGAGACTAAAAATGTGGGTCTTTTAGCACAGAAGTATTTTTAGTTGCTATTTTTTATTATATTGTCAAACAGCACAATGCATTAAATGATGACAGTGATACATGGTGATGCCACTGGTAGTGTTTAATATGAGGTTTTTCTTGCACTGGATACTTAAAGCCTCTTTCTGTGGACAGTTAATCTGCATTAGCTGTGCTTAAGAAAAGAGGATCAGTCAAAGAACTATCTATTTTAATTGTAATCAATTTAGGAAAGCTTAGAGCACCATATGGGGGAGTGCTCCATCATCATTTGAGCTGCAGATGGACAAAGGAAACACAAGCTAACACCAAAAAATCAGAGAGAACTGACCTTTTCTGCAGAAGGATATAAAATAAACATGATTTAGAATGAACAGCCTTGGGTTAGAGCTCTGGTATAACACATAACCGGGAGATTTATGGGAGGGCTGACACTGGCCAGTGTCTCTCTTGCATATTTGGGTCCTTCAGGACAGCGACAGTCCAAACATCCCCGGCCCTGGAGCTGCTGTGGTTTGGTTCCAGCCACTGAGAGCAGCTGCACCCCTCCCTGGATGGGCTCTGGAATGTGCCAGTGATGGCACTGGAGGAATTTGTGCCACTGTGACACCACAGAGAGCAGGTTACAGTGGCACAAATTCCTCCTCAGCCTCCTGCTGCCTTGGACTCCTGGAAGCTGCTTTCCCTTTCCTTGACAGAGAAACACGAGTGCATCATCATCATCATCATCATCATCATCATCATCATCATCATCATCATCACCACCACCATGCTGGTTTATGCTGACAGGTGGGTCTGTGCTCCTTCCAGGAGTGCCGTGTGAAAGAGAGAACACTTGGATTCTGTCTCCCCTGTGCCAAGTGCTGATTCCTGGGCTCCCCTGCACCTCCAGTTCCTGGCCCAGCACCAGCACCTCTCCCAGTTACAAACATTTTGGCAGCTGCTGTTTCCACGTGAGAACTGTAACGATGCTTGATAAGGCAGCAACTCCGTGCCAGGAATGTCTGGGCTGAAATGGTTTTGCACATGCATTCTTTTCTGTGCCTTGTGAAACCACCTTAGTCCTGGTAAACAGAAACACACAGTCTGACCCATTGGTTATAAGTTTGAACCGGAGGAACATTTTATTTTTTTTTAATATAACACACTCCAGTGCAGTAGGTAATTTCTATTTGTCTTATGTATTTTTGTGTCCAGGATACTCTATTATTACCTTTTACTTATACTATTTTTCTTACTGCTGAACATAACCATGAGCCTCTGTTAAAGGTACTACAACCATTTTCTTCAGTTAGCAAAGGACATAATTGTCTCCAGTAAGATTTAAGCTTGTTCTTTAAAGCTTAAGTGTTCTCCTAAAGTGCTGTCTGCTTGATAGCAATCAGAAATGGATATTCATTCCATCGATTCACTACCTTCAGAAGAATGAGCTTTCTCTCGTTTCAGAGGAAGACTATTTATGAAGCAATTTAATAAAAGATATAGATAAAGAGCAAAGCCATAAAGCTAGGATTTCTTCAGTTACTTTGGTAAAGCAGCCAACATTATATTCTTTCCATTTTAACTGATCCAAACCATTTCCTTCTGTACTGGTGTAAAAAATGCACATGCCACTCAGTCAGGAATCTTTGGAGAGTTCCCCCAGCTGTAGCAATGCTGTTCTTCTACACTTAAGCTCTGAAAAAAACAGAATTTATTTGTGCTAACAAAGTGTTTGCCAAATCCATCCACTGTCTCATTGAAACTTTCCCACTTGTTTAAATGCTGTTTATATTTGCAGAATTCTAAATCTGCATTTTTTATGATTTTTTTGGTGTTGTATACCATTTGATTGCTTCCTTCAGTTAAAGCCAACCCAGTCTCTTCTTGTTGCCTTTGATGGCACCCCTCTTGTTAATCAGGACATTCAGCTGGAAATACTACCCACATGCACTGGGTATATGAAAAGCTTTCCTAGACTTTCTCAGAACCGTAAAGCACCTGTTTAAAAAGCCTCTGATGTCTGAAGGTCCATCTCTTGATTTCCAAGTGTTTAAGATTTCAGTTGCCTGTGGCTGGTGTTGTCTGTGTACCAGCAGACATGGCTTAGCTTCTTTTACATGTGGTTTTCTGCACTTTGGGCAGCTGAACACTCCAGCAGCAGGACAGAGTAGATTGAAGAGGTAGTGAAAGTTCCATATGCATTTGAAACAAATCAGAAAGCAAACATCTTTAGAAAACATGCTTGGATTTGAAATGAAATGCTCCTAAAATACCAGCACACACTTCAAGCTTTCTAATTGCTGCCAAAGTGCAATCTGTCACAGTACATGTATTACAATATCTACTACAAATACATTGAGAGAAAGATGAGAAGCTGAAACAGAATTAGAGAATTATTCTTGTACTATTAATCTGTTGGGTCAAGTGTTGCTATGGAAAATTCACCTTGGTATCACTTCCCCACCTAGAAGGAATATATAACCAACAGCACATAGATTGTTTGGGGGAGTAAGAGGGAATTTTCTTCATGAGCCTAATGGGTTGGAAAGAATGGAATTGCAGGTATAGTCATATATTAGAAATTTCCCCTGTTTTTGTGTACCAATCAAAGACAACCTGAAATTATTAAGGATAGTTCATATACAGAGGAGGATGTCAGAAAGGGATGTAGGAATGTTTATACACTGGAGACCTCTTGCATTTATGATTCACTAGAAATTACCACAGGAGGAGAGACGAGTAGCTGTGGAGAAGGTGTGGGTTTATAGAAACAGTTCAGCTCCAGTAAGAAGAGATGCTGCTGTGATCCAGGCCTGTCCACACAGCTGTTGCCAAAGATGGCAGACTGCAGAGGAGGGCAGATGACCTCACCTGGCTTCCCTTTCTGTGCAGGTATGCTGAGCCACACTGCACTGGGAAATTGTCTTCAGAGAAGAAGAACTGTTCTTTGTTTGTGCTGCTTCCTTTGGGGTACTGTGCTCTGTCACAGTCCTGGAAAGCAGGCTGGAGGCAGGTCCCACAAGGACAGCAGACACGAGGCAGACACCAGGCAGGTCCCACCAGGCTGGCTTTGCACGGGGTAGGCTGCCTGATGCACTCCTGATGCCGAGGGGAGAGCATTTACCCTTGTCACTTCATTGTCCGACAGCTGTTAAGAAACACCGTATGCAGTTAGCCAGTCTGTGTGCCTTTGGTTCAGAGCCTTCACTGAGTCTCAGTGAGATTAATAAGATGCTCAGGGTATTGTTTATGAGCAGTTTCCCCTTTCATGGTGTTTCACTTTGCATGTACGCAATGTAGCCCCACTGGTGTAAAGTGAGTAATTCTGATGTGACCGTGCAGGTGACAAAGGCAGCAGCTCCTCGGAGGGGCCCTGTGCAAAGGCTCTGTGTGGTGCTGCTGAATGTGGGGAACAAAGCCCACAGGTGATTTGTCCCAGCCAGGGTGAGGTGACACAGCCCCTGCGCTGCAGGCACAGCTGGCACACCCAGGGAGCTGGGGGGAAATCCCAAAGCATCCCTCATGGTCTGGGGTCACCAGGCCCGGGGTCCTGCTCTCAGCAGAGATCCCAACGGGTCAGTGCTGCCACCGAGAACAAACTGAGTGGGGCTCCTGTATCCCAGCCCTGAGAACAGAGCCGTCCCAGCTCCACCCAGGGCATGGAGCTCCTGTATCCCCACCCTGAGGACACACCTGAGCCATCCCAGCTCCACCCAGAGTGAAGGAGCTCCTCACCACAGGGCTCCTCCCCTCAGGTGCGGTGGTTACCCCATGGCAAAAAGAAAAGCTGCCTCATTTTCTATTTCTGTTTTTATATACTTTTGTTTTCTATGAAATGTTTGTCTCAGAGGTCACCTGAGGGCACTCCAGTGGCACTGGTTCTTCAGCTGGTGTCTAGAGTTAGCAGATTTTATCTGCATGAAAAATTCCCTAAATTGCCAGAGGCTTTTGTCATGTTTTTCAACAAATGTAAATAAATTAACACAGCATCATGAGAAAGAAATAGATCCTCTGGTATAAAGCTGTCCTGAGAGGTCTGTGTTGGAATTATGGGAGCAGCAGCATTTACTTTTGGGCTTAAGTAAGGTAATTAAGAAGGATGTGTGTGTGATAATGTGGTTGGCAGTCACAGAAGTGAGTTGGAAGCTAAGGATTGTTTATTTCTTGTCTATAGAATTTTTTAATCAGCTTTGACTACTTTTATTAGTGAACCCTAAGCTAGAATGAAGCTTTCCCCCTACTTTTTCTGTAACTATTAAGGTTCTCTTTTGAGGTGCCTTTGAAACATTCAAATGAATGCAGCAGCAGTTTGGTGCATAACTAGCATGTTTTGGTGTTCCTTGGAAATTGTTTCCCATGGCTTCTGGACACTGGCTTGTGATGTTTCCAGAAAAGGAAAGATACTTGAAGAAGTGACTCCAGTGTGCTGTAGTGCTGCTGACACAGCTCAGAGGTTAACTGGAGATGCACAAATCCCCCTCACCAGTAGCTTCCACTTCTTCACATAACACTTTAAGCTAGAGAGCTGTTCCATAGCCTGCTGCCATTAGTGAAAGTACATGAAACACAGGGACCTACATCTCCCTGCAAATATAAAATATGCAAATATAAAAATGCAAAGTTCCTGCAAAACATTTTACAAATCAAGTTGAGAGGCTGAGAAAAATGCAGTGATTCCTGAGGAGTCTGGCCATTTATTTTTCACCTTTTCAGATTGTTTTATATATTAGGGAATTTCCAGTTGAGACTGTGAGGGTTTTTTTGTATCCAAGTATAGACTTCTATGTCTTTTATAGCTCAATATTACATAAATGTGTAGCTGCTACAGTTAACAATCATTCTAATAAATACTGCTCTTAGAGTTATTAGATGAAATGAACTCACAGTATTGCTAATTTTCCTAGCTGGCATAAACCTGCAGTTCAGGTTAAGTATTTTCCCAAAGATGAACACTGTGGTGTTCATCTTATTTAGTAAATAGATAGTTTAGTATCTATTCATAGTTTAATATCTATTATTTTCTGTGTTTGGTAAATAATACCCTTTTATGACTAAATTATGTTTCTATTTTTATAAACAGCTTTACCATAGAAAACTGTGGGTCTGACATGCAACAAATCTTTCTCATAAGACATCTATGAATATATTTTGTGATTGGTATGGGGAATAATCATTTGGCCGGTGTTAGGGCTCTGTTTGGAGCTGAGGTTTGAGCTCCAGAACCGCTAGAAGGCACTCTGGTATAAAACTTCCCTTCAGCTGCCTACAAACCCCGCGGTGAGGACACAAACCATAAACAAACAGGACTGGCTTTAAGCGATTTCTCTCTGGAGTTGTCCTGGCTGTGATTTGAGGTGATGACCTCCGGAATATCGCAGCTCAGCCGCGCCGGGCTGTGCCCGTTCGGGAGAGCTCGGGGGCGGTGACCGGCTGGGGATGGAGCACGGCTGCTGCTCTCCGGGCAGCCGGGACACAGGGGCTCTGTCCGGGGTTAGGGCAGGTTTGGGAGAAAACCTCCCAAGGGCCCCGTCAGGGAGCAAACCCCAGCGGCGCCTCCCCCGAGCGGTTCGGGAAGAGATTTCCTCGGAGAAAAGTGGAAAAAAACCTCTTTATTCAACAGGCAAAGCACTGCCCAGGACAAAAAATGAATAATAGCAAACAACACAACGAGATGACAAATTCAGAAAGCCTCTCTCCGGTGGGCGGTGGCTCAGTTTGTTATCTGTCCCTCTGGCGCTGGAAAATGCCGCTGCCCAGGCCAGGCCCCGGCGGGCCACAGGTGCAAACTCCCGGTGCTCCCCCATCTGGGTCCCCAGGCCAGAGCAGGTTCAAATAGTTACAGGGGAAAAAAGGGAAAAACGAGAAACCGTTCAGGGAACTTCTCTGCTTCAGTTAGTCAAAAACTAACTAAGAGCAAAGGAGAGCTCTCGCTAAACAGACGATGCATCTACACACTCCAGCGGACGAAGCGATGAAACTCTTACATCTGTGTTTTGAAAACAACTGCCTCAGAGATTCCACTGCTTCTCCTTCCCCTGCTTCATTCTCAGAGCCAGCCTAAAAGGTACAAAACTTATTTCTGGGCTAAACAGACGAATGGGATACAATTGAACGTCACAAAGTCACCCTAGGAGAGGGGTGTGTCCCAACCACACTCCTGGCCCTGCTGCCAGTCAGGCCCTGCCCTGTCCCCCTCTCCTCTTTTATACATTTCAATGGTGTATATTGGGTTAAAACACCCCAGGTTTCTGGAATTCAATACTGGAACAATTTCAGTCTCAATATTTTTGAAAGGTGTTCTCTGAAATCACACACAGCTCTTCTGATACTTGCCTACTGAACAGATATGCAGGAGTGTGTATCCTGATCAGAAAAGGCAGCTGTGTGGGGAGGAATCACCTAACTAGTGAAATTCAGTATATGTCAGCATGAAAATTGATAGTCATTATAGTCATATATGTTGAATGTCAAATTCTGAAACATCAGAAAAGTTTTAAATCTCATTTAAATATTATTTTGAATAATATGCTTATTCTCCCTTATTTTTGTTAAAAGTTTGCATTTTGACAAAGAAAACGCATAATTAGCAAAGTGTAAAGAATTTACTAGATGATAGCAAAAAATCAGGAGATCTTGAGTTGTTTGTGCCTTTTATCAGTCCTGATTTTCTTCTTTTTCCTCATGTGTGATATTTTTTGAAGATTATTTTTTCCTTCCCCTACACTCTCTCCTTTCCCTTCCTGAGTCTGTTAAAGCCTTGTCTGGGAGGACAGAGGGAAAAATCTCTTCCAAGAGATTTACAACTTACATTACTTTTTCTTACTACTTCTGCTAATCATTATTAGTTGTTGAGGCTGGCCCATTGGCCCCTTTGAGGTTATCCATTCCTAGACCTATGTCAAGAGATAAACCTCACTGCTGTCAATTTCAATTACATAATTTTTCATATTAGGAGTCTTCAAAAATGTTAATTCTATGCTAATTTTTTTTTTTTTATTTCATGCTACCTAGTTTTAGAAAAAGTTAATATCTCTTCTCTGGAGGAATATGTCACATTTCATTGCTTTTTGACATAAATTTTTCTGAGTTGTAGGGAAAGAGATTTGCAAAGATATACCATAAGGTGCTCTTTATAGAAGAGAATTGAGAAAGGCAGATCTCTCTGTGTGAGCATCAATTAATTATACATAATACCAGTTTATGTAATATGGTTCCAAATACATTATCCACAACCAATTCTGTTGCTGTGATTTCCATTTAATTCTTAGGAGCACTTACTGAGATGGAATAAAGTTGAAATCAGTGCTTTTGTGGAAATGTAGGACTGTTCAGATTGTACTAACATTTCAAATTAAAACCTCACAGGCTATGCTTTTTTCCCAAAAATCTAAAGTGCAGTATATGGTTGCCATTAAATCCAAAGAATAAAATAGTTTAGTCTTTGACAAGAGATTAAAAAAAACGCTTTTATGCCAGTGAGAAGAATCCAAGTGGTGAAGTTCTTGGGAAACTCTTTACTGGCTTTTATTTTCATTCAGTGATTGAGGACAGGCTGCTGAGCACCTGCTGCAGCCTGGCACTCGGGCATTTGATGGATTTCCAGCATAAGAGCAGCCAGAGAGACGAGGTGACTTTGTCAGGTCAGCTCACTGGAATGGGGCCTTGTCTCTGCAAGTGTGAACTGGTACTTTCTTGCCCTAAGAACAAGTGAATTCTGCCTGGGAGGGGCGATGGTTCTGCCATTTAGTGCAGAGAGGTAAATCTTCAAACCTTTTAGTCATTTGTGGCTAAATCAAATCTAGAGGAATGCTACACGTTGCTTTTATTTTTTTTTTAAATCACGCCCACCTATTGATTCTCAGGAATTTGTATATCGGCTGAGACCATCACCTGAAGGCTGTTCACATTTTTCTAAAATGATCAGGATTCTAGCAGCATTCCAGGACTTTTCAGCCAAGCAGATGTGAAGGTGTTTTCTTGCCCTGAAACTCTGGAACACTGTCCCCCCCCACTTCCCCTAAGAGAAAGGCAGGAATTGTTGCCTTCTGCTACCGGTAGCAAATTATGGGGATATCTTCAGATTAAAAGGAAACAATTTAGGCCCATACTTTGCATTTTCTTTTTTCCTTTTTAATTTCTTCCACCTCTTCACTTCATGTATTCTGCAGAAGCAGCAAATTCTAAGTTGCTTCAGGAATATGGTACTCTTTTTTTTGTTTACATTTTTACCTCCAAATTTAAGCAAAAAAATTTATTTTCTTCCAATTCCCAAATTACTACTTCCCATAGAGAATTTTTTTCAGCCATTCAAAATAATGTATGATTTTGAGACTTAATCCTTTTGAGCCATGCTTATTTGTGATCAGTAACTTGAAACAGCAAAGAATGTTTCTGCTGCCTCCTAAACCTGTTGTGTTTGTGTGCTCTGCCAGCTAGAGGAGCAGATATTTGTTAAGACTTTCTGGGCAGTAAGAGCTGCAGTCCTGTTAAGCCTCAAAGCCAGACCATGCAATCTCCTTGATTTGCCAGTTGTTCAAGCATAACCATCCTGCTGCTCTGGCAGTTTATACTCCACTCTTGAGAGGAGAATGCTGGCTGATACCTAGAAATAAATGTACCAGGTCTGTACTTAGAGTGCAGCTGGCATTGGTGAAAAATACCTGGGCTTTCAGCTTCCAGAAAATTGGATCTTTATACTAGTGCACTGATATTATTAAAATTTGTGCCTGAAAGTCTTAATCTCTCTGGCCCATAGTTACAAGGACACTGAAATGTGATGTTTTAGAAGGAGTGATCATAGTCTGTAAATTTGGAAATGTTTTTCTTTCAAGGAACAGTTCTGCCTAGTGTAACTATATAAAATAATAAATACCATCACTGTCATGTAGTAATTAACATAAATATCCTTTGAATCTTGCTGTATCTGATTTTGTGTGCAAAGCTTCAACCAAAGGTTCTGGTAAAAACTCTTGGTCTTAACCTTGGGTACAAAATCAGCCCAAATCCTGGCTCTTACTGTGGCTTTGCACAATTCCCTGATATCTTTAGGAAAACCTAATCTTTCCCATCTCCTGTAAGTATCATACCACCAATGTTTCTGCTGTTGCTTTTTGAGTGTTTCTCTGACACCAGGAAAAAACCCAAACCACTCTTAAAAAGTCAAACTCTTGTTGCAGTGAAAATCTTGGGAAGGAATGTAACAATCCTTCAATTCTGAAGACAAACTTTTGAGTTATTGTGATTAAGGTAAGGACACAGTCTTTTTATAAATCAGTGTGTTCTTAAATTTTGTAATGGATGCTGATATATGATGAGTAAGTGGAAGTAGGAATACACTTTTATTTCTGTTCATTGTTTTCTGTGAAGTAATGATCAAACACATTTTTCTACTTTTTCTTAGGTTGGACCAGAGGTTTTTGCTCAAAGTTTTTTATCTTTAGAGGGATACTGCATGATCTTCAGCATAATACAGTGATGACAGAGACTTACTTATTATATATCTAGTGATTTTTATTCATACCTGGTAGCTGTCATGGACAATCTAAAATGTGAATGCATAGTAAAAAGTGATATTTTTCTAAGCACAGGTTACTGATGGTGCCAGACTTCATGGTGACCAGGTGCAAGCCCTGTTTCCATTCTTTCCGTTCTCTTCTGTCCTAGCTCTTATTTTTTAAGTCAATGATTATTTTATTTTAAAAAGCTGTATACACAATAGGATAACCACATTCTCTTCTTTGTCCACACTTTTTTTTTCCTTGCTAAGAGGTCAAGCCTTGCAGAAGAAAAATTGGCACATGAAGCAAGGCATTGACCTTTACACCAAACTAAACTCCCTCATGCACTTAATCTGTTATATTGATGGACAGTCATGGTTGCAAGTAGAAGATGCCCATCATTTCTTGTGTTTCCTGGCAGAGAGAATGAATCATATTGCTGGGATAATGAACCATTTAATGACTTGTGTGTTGATTTATCAGATGGTGCTGGAGAGGCCACTTTAAGAACATAAAGCCATAAGTCACAGTGTTGCTGCATGTGGCCCGTCGAGGCTGCTTTGCTCCCTTGCTGTGAATCGCTGGGTCAATCCAGCCATCATTAGGGTGTGAAAGCAGTGAAGTGCCCCCTTGTCACTCTGGTCTGGCATTTATTCAAAATAAGAATCAATGTTTTTAGGTTTTGTAATAGTTTAATGTGATAAAATTGGCATTTTTTACTAGTGAGGAAGTTTCATCCTGGACTAAAGAAATGTATTGATAGTGAGCGCAAACATAATAATTGATCTGGGAAACTGGCACTACACTGAGTTGGCTCCTCAGTGCAAGACTGGTAAAGTTTTGTGCCCTAACTTCTGTACTTTAATAAGAAATGCATTCATTTAACTAGTGAAGGTGATACCAATGCCCACTATAAGTAAGAAATGACTGCATGGAGTTCCTTATTAAGATGAGCTTTTTCATGACTTTTCTTTTACAGAGGTTTGTATTCTAGTTCTTCATTTTAAAGATAATTTTGAGCTGATCTCTGGCAAAAGCTGACAGAAATGTAGCCTGGAGCAATGCTTCTGCTTACTCACTGTTGCAATGAGGCTTAAACTTTAACCTTTAACCTTAACCTTTAATATTAAACTTTAGCCTGTGGCTTTAACCTCTTTGCACAGAACACAGATCAGTGTCTTGAATTTTTCCAGTCAGTCTACATGTTTCCTTAAGTGTGGCATCTCCCTGTGGTGCTAGAGTTTCCCATTAGGGACATCCCTGTTGTGAACAGATTGGAAATGTTCCCTGTCTGTCTCTCACACCTGGTTGTGTTGCTTCTCACCCACCAGTGCTGCTCTGCTAGCCTTGTTCAGCTCATGGGAACTTGGAGTCTGAGCCTAGGCAAGCCTTACCAGTCTTGCTGCTTAACCACCTTCCTTCTGTGTATCCACGGTTGGATATTCCAGTTTTTACATCATTCCTTGAGTTTAGCAGTATTTACATCCTATAGAGACCATTTTTAATATTTTGTACTCTCATTCTGAATTCTAAACCTGTTTTACAGCATGGTGATGTCCCTAACTTTGTACCAGGTGCATCTTTGGCTAAGAAAAGTCTAGATTCCATCGCCCAGGCAGTTCCAAAATTACTGACAGGCTTTGGTGAAACCTTCCTGGTGTGTTCTGGACAGGTAATAATTAATAACTGTTCTCTGAGTGAGACTTCTCAGCCATTTTGTCTCTTATCATGCAATAGTTTCATCTTCATCTCATTTCCAAGCTTGCTTTGGACTGTCACATGAAATACTATTAAAAAACCTGCTACAGACAAGTTACAGGAAACTTGATATCTAGGTGCTCTTGTACACTGTTACAGAGGAAAACTGAGTTTTAACTTGGTTTGTTTTGGGAAAAAAAAAATCAATGTTGCGTGTTATATAATTGCATTTTATCTTCCACAGCTTATTGATTGCACTGGGGTGTTTTGTTTGCTTCACCGTTGGTGCTAATGCTTTTTTTGTTCTGTTTTGGAATCTGAGGTTTTTGTAGAGCTCAAATTAAGCTGTTTCATGATTTCCCCAAATTCCCTTTTGGAAGATCAGTTCCTTATTTCCCTTTTTTTTTCAGTCTTCCTTGGATTCTCAGGGCTTACACTAGGTTTCTTGGCAAATGAAATATTATAGGATGAAATCCATTTGGCCTAACCAATTTAAAAGCATGGAATTAGTCCATGCACCATAACCTTGTCTGTTCTTGTTATCTGACTTTTTTCTCTGAAGGCTTCCATAAAATAAATGCTGAGTTACTGAAAACATTGATCAGATTCTGTTCAGACTAAGAATTTCTACGTCACAGCTGTTTCACTCTGCAGAACGTTTTGCAAGAATGGCTTAACTCTTTGCCCTTCCTCAAAACTGCTTAGCACTTCTGAATAAACTCTTGTGCTTGCCAAGGGAAGTAATTCCATGTATTTCCTGCTGTCCTTGCACTGTTTGCCCATTGGTGAGGAGAAATGTGCTATGGGGTTCAAAGCCCATCCCGTGCCTCCAATCCTGTGGTGTTTTCCTGAGTTTTGTCAGCTGGCAGATCATATCTTTCCCAGAATTATGTCAAATTATATATCACTGATGTGAGGAAATTATGCTTAGGAAGTGATATCAGTCATGATCAGACCTCTCCGAAAAGCAGGGAGAGCTTTAGGAACCAAAATGAGCTGCAAGGCTTATTTTTTTCTCTTTTCTTTTCTTTTT
>VXBU01015486.1:40543-88901 GCA_013400315.1 Bombycilla garrulus
TTTTTTTTTTTTTTTTTTTTAATTTTGGCTAAAGTAAGAAGGACTCCTTTTTATTGAATTTTTTTTTAATCTAAAGGAACTTCAGTAGTCGTTGCTGTGGTCCAGTTAATTTACTGTGATACTTTTGGTATTTCTCAGATGATGTTTCTATACTACAGACCACAGTGAACCTGGAGAAAAACAGAGTAAACTCAGAGGATGTAAACATAGAATATGTTCATGCTTTGATAGTCACTACACTTTGCTAAATATTAACTTTGATGATTGAAAATATCTTTTTTTTTTTTGCAGAGATAGTATGTAGGCCTCCATTTCAGCAATTCTGTGCACTTGAACTAACTTCAAAATGCCTCAGGTTTTATTTTCTGGTGCAGAGTTCCATAGTGCAAAGACTTCAGGGTCTGTGGTCTGAAGTGTGCACATAGTTGGATGAAATCATCAGGAATCAGGCCTGAAAGTCACTGTTGTGTCATGCATTGTGTAATTATTTCCATGCATGTTAGGTTATTACTTTTCTCCTCTTTCCCAGGATGTACTGTTCTTTCTAGTTGTTTCTTTGCCAGTTTTTGCTGCCTTCCCCTCACCTTGTGACATGCTAAAATATCTGTGAATCAGATAAACCAGCAAGGAGAACCGCAGAAAGGCCTGTGGTTAAATAAATAGAAATGACAGAGTAAGAGAGAGATTATTTTCCTGTCCTGATTTGGGAGCCTCTAGAGATCAGTGTAAGTGAACATTTCAAATGCACTAAACACACACACCCGTCCCTGAGCTACAGAAGAAAATCAATAGGCAGCAGATGAAAATTATTGTGTTTGTTTCCATAAAAATAACTCCTGGCTGTTTCAGAGTGTTAGTGATGGCTGTTATTATCTGGCACATAAAACTTCTTCAGAAAAGGGGTTTTCAAGGAAATTTTCTAAGAGAGAAACATGTTTACTTGCATTTATCTCTGTGTGTGAGTATGTTGATTATCAATAATTAGTTCCTGCACCCTGCCAGTGTGGTTGACCCACTCCAGCCTCTTCTGAAAATGCTAAATCTACTTATTTATTCACCAATTGCAGTCAGGGTAATATATAATGCTGCCAGATCTGTGCAGGGAAATTCCTCAGCTGAATTTTGTTCTTTGGTATTCACACAAATCCTGCACTGTGTAATCTCATTATTTTTTTAATAACTAATGGTTTATGTTTCATTGTGCTGATTGTTTTGGTTTGCCTATCCCCAGTTCAGAGGATGGCCATAGCTAATTTCCTAACTCAGCAACCTTTACCCGTGTTATTGGGCAGCTGTGAGTTAAGTGCAATGGTCTCTAGCAAGAATTTCCTCAAGTAGATGCTGAAAAATAATTTGTCAGAATGAAGAAGTGATAATGATTCCAAGTAAGCCAAAAGTGGTAAAGTTTGGTTGTGTGAAGTTACTGCTTTTCTCAAGCTGACTCCCAGTTTTCACTCATCACCAGTGTTTCCTGGATTTTGAGGGAGCATTGTAAGTAAAGTGTGTTTGTTCGAGGTGAATCTTGGCTGCTTTCTTGTTATCTTTGTCAACATTCAGTTAACTGTGCTGTCATTTCAGCAGATTTTCATTGTTTGAAAACTCCATGCACGAATTTTCATTTAGCTCCGACTGACAAAGGATGTGGGGTTTGATTAATTTTTTCTATGTGTGTGTTAAATTTGTGCTATTTACCAGAACCTCAGAGATGGGCTCCTTGTGCACTAAACAAAGGAATTTTGTTGAAACTATGGGCCCAAGAGTCTAGACTAGAGTACACACATAGAAGATTGCCTTTGGCTATACATTAAAAACAAACGAAGAAAAGCAAGCCAATAAACAAAAAAACCCCAATAACAACAGAAAAGGAGGAAGAACTGCCAGAATGAATTCTGTGAAAGGAAAGATCTCTTAAATTAGTAGCACAGGACTGCCTTCTAGTTACATGGATCTCAGAACTATGACTGTAATGGCAGTTTACATTAAAGGGATTTTAAGCTGAAGAGATAAGTAGCAGTGATGAGGGATTTTTTTCCAGAAGGAGAACAGAAATTTATATGAATTTTTCCTAAGTTTCAGTAAACTCCTGAATTTCCCATTCAAAAGCAGACAACATATAGCAGAGCTCAGAATTGCTATTTATTGCACAATATATTCAAGTTGTATCACCTTTTATGTTAGCTGATAAAAGCTGTGAATATTTCATTCCATTAGAAGGGCAGTACAGCACTTTCCCCCAAAACTCTGTTTCTTTTCAGCTGCTTTGGGTGCAGAGAATGTTCTGCTGAGAATACAGATGGACTCAGCACCAGTGCCTGCATGCACAGTGGCACAAGGCATGAGCATATGCGTGTTTTTCTGTTCTTGCTCGCTGTAAATAGTGTACAAAGAACATAATCCATCAGATATGGTTGCTGATTACTGTTCAGCCTGCTTGGCACAACCACACTACACTAGATTTCTTGTCTGAGGGCAGATTAAAGGTATTAATAACAACCTGATTGCAGAGGATTTCTAGCAAGCAGCTTTGAAATCAAATGATATAAAGGGTACTGCCTATGACAAACTGTAGATGTGCTGTGAATCCCAACATGCAGCTCATAAAAAAGCTGTTGAAATTTTAAAGTGGGCAGACTCCCACACAGGCAAGAGCTTGCAGCATCCAATCAGTTTAAGAGCTAATGCACAAATATATTTTTCTTCAGGTTGAAAGGCTGGGTCTATTACAAGCAGTAAGGGTTTTCAGATGCAGTGTTTTACAAGGTTTCAGTAATGAAATGGCTCACTTTAATCTTAACCAAGGAACTGCCAACCTTTATAAAAACACAATATTCCTAAAAAGTGCTCAACAGTCTAATGAGAACAGCTCCTATTGGAGTAGTGCTGGTGTTATGTTCCCAGGAATATTCACAGTGTCTTGATCTATAAAGCTCAAACTTTTGAAGCCACAAGTGATAAATGAGACTCACTTGCCTCTCTTCACTCTAGAAATGCATCTGAAAGTTTAACCTGCATGTCTTGCAGGCTAACCATTTTGAGGATTAAGTGGTTATGGACAATCTCTGGCATGGGCTAAAATGCATTTGGGAAGGTGTCTGCTGCTTGAAGTCAGTGTGGTACAGAAGGAATGACAGCAAGTGTGGATTTGAGAATCTGATATAAGATGTGCTACTTTGAGATGTGTTATTTCAATGGGGTACCTCAGAAATTACAATACTTTTGGTGGGGTTAGATCAGGTTTAGCATTTCAGTCTCAGGTCAGAATCTTAGCTCTTTTAGCTTTACTTTTTGCACTTTGCTTTAATAAATGAAAATGCAGAAGTACCCTTGAAGATGCTTGTTTTGACTGCAATAAATACAAGGAGAGCAGCCTATTATTTAACCGAACCTTGTTTTTGTGCAGCTAGTGCTTCTTTTTTTCAGGTCCTGAAAATATAGTGCTTCTGTCAGTATTGGGATACATGCTGCACATTAATCCTGTGGGGTTTCTGGATTTTTCTTTTTTTCTGCCCTGCTGTCTGAGTTCATCTCAGAATGACAGAGCACACAATTCACTAACCCAGCATGATTGTTTGAAAAGAGCATGTCTGAAAAGGCAGTAGCAGTCCTGTGAAACTCAGGGAGAAAGTTCTGTTCAATGGGATAATGTTACAAGAATATTTTTCTGTCAAATTTTAGAAAAAGATGACATTTTTTAACTAAAGGCTTATTCCTTCTGATGTTTAGTTTTCGGTGACACATCCAAGATGTCCAGTTTTCACTAAAGCCAGTTGGACTTGTGCATATGGAGTAAATATTCATTATTTAAGTGACATGTGTCAGATAATTTTCATGCAATGATGTTATATATTTGCAAGGGACCCCTCACAACCCCCCCCCAAAAGTGCATCAGAAAAATCCCCTTGGAGTGTTTTTTGTTCATGGATACCATGATTAGGTTGTTGAAAGGTGGGACATCAATGGCACAGATTCCTGATCAGAAATCCTCATGGGAAGTCAGCCCTCCTGGAACGTGGGGGTGATGACAGAATTTTGGCTCACAGGTAAGGGCAGCCTTGGCCCCTCGGGAATTAAATGGAAACCAATTGTCAATGATTGCAGAAAGTACCTTGGTTGTGGATCACTGAACTCTCTCTAATTAATTTAAGGGACTGGCAGGCTCTGAGCTGTAGAGCTGCCTCTCAGCTGGCAGCAGAAAGTAAATGCGGTTTGGTAGCTGATGTTTGGAAGTTTAGAACAGCTTTAGGTGTTTAAGCAATACCTGTTGTGATTTTTTTGTCTATCTACTTTGTCTTGGTTTCAAGTTGTTTTCAATTTCAAGCTGTTTGTGGCTGTAAAGGCTGTGCAAGTGCAGCTGGGAAGATGCAGAATGGGTTACTCTACCCTTAGTGTTAAAGTTCATACTTTGGTATAGGTCAAATGTCAGAATAGCTCCAAAAGATACTTGGCTGTTTATATATCAGTGCCTGTGCATAAAATGGGCTGTGGGGTGGATCTGTCTGTGGGGTCAGGAGCAGCTGGGGGGTGCCTGAGCTCTCAGCAGCTGGCCATAAGGACTTGGTCAGTGTTTCTGGTCATTTCCATGAGTAATATTGTTTTGTTGACATCAGAAGGTTGCAAATTCCATCAGGAGTTACGAAAATCTATGATGCTTGGTGTTTGATTTTAAATGCAGAGATGTTAATGTTGGCCTTTCATTCTTGTCCTGTGATATCTCTAATCATTAGAATGATTATATCATTATAATGATATATGGTCATCTAGAATAATTAGAATAATTATAATTAATAAATATATTTTAATAACCAATAAAATATAAAAGATCGGTAATAACCAATAAAATATAAAAATTAATCTTCTAAAGATGATTTAATTATATATATATATATATATATATATAAATTAATTAATAAGATCTATAGTCATTATAATGCTGATGGCTTCTCCTCATTGCCCACAATGGTGCATGGAAATGGTTTCATCTGGAATAAATGAGTTGGATGAGAGGGAGAAGGGGCTGAGTTCATATCCTGCTTCTCTCCCCTGCCCCATTTTGCTTTAAATAAATTATTTTTGTGCCAGGTCTCACTAAGTTGACTCTGGTGGTGATGATCAGTAGCTTATCATGGGCCAGGTGTCTGAGGACTTCTGTGACTTCCTTTGGGTCAGTTGCCTGTTCATTATTTAACCATTTGCAGTTGAAAAAGTGTAGATCAGCAGTAGAGAGCATATTTGGTGTAAGATTCTGATCCAGCAGAACTCTGGGAAGTTCAAAAAAGCATTGCAAGCTTTAGCATCTGCTGTGACACTTTTGAGAGAGAAATCTTATTTGCTGTGAAGTTTCAGAAGCAGTTCCTCTGATTTGCATCCTACCTGCCAGTGGCAGTGCAGGCCTGGGCTGGGAAGGAATGACTGCACTCCATCAAATGTTTGACACATGTAGTGTCAGGCCTGAAAACAAATTAAAAAGGGAATGGTGGTGAATAAAATCATAGTCTTAAATGTGTTTGGCCTTGTGAACAAATAAGATCCTAAGTACCCTTTGAAAAACAGTGAAATATTTCTTACATGAGTCCTTTAGAAGTGAAATAAATATTTCAAATCCAGTAAAATTAGAGAAGAGATTTTAAAAAAGCAGAAATTGTTTATGTACCTTTTAAATAGAGTAGATGTGTGAACAGGGAGTATAACTTTCATGTAATTCAGTTCTTTAAATGCCTGTTCCTTGACAATACCCAACATTATGTAGATTAAGACAAAGCCAATAAATGTTCTTAACTTTTCCAGCTATCTAAGGATTTTTATGTCTTCTGAAACATTAACATCACCACTGGATAAATGGGCTAGGTGTTCTTTTATATTAAGGAAAAACTACATCATTAAAAGGGACAGAAAGTAGTGGAGAATGCGCTCAATCCCCATTTTCCGTATGTTAAAGTGCTGTTGTTGCCTCAACAAAATACTGGTACTGAATTAAATGCATGTGGAAACACCGTGTCATTCAGGAGGGTGGTGTGATGTGGTAATTGAGCTGTTCTTGGTGAATGTGAATTAGCAGTGGCTGGATGTGCCATTGTATACCAGGAAGCAAATAACTTCCTTTTTCATAATTGGTTTGCTTTTGCCCTTGAAAATACGTGAGCCTTAAGGACTGAAAACTAAGGACAGAAAGAGGTATGAATACCCACGGAGCTAAGGGTAACACAGCAGCCTGATGTAAAAATTTAATGAGCTTTCTTTTGACACTGTGATTTGTTTTAGCAAATTTTTCTAGGGAGCAAGGCCAGGAGCCATATGTAAATGAGCTTTTCTTGAGATTGTGCTTGCCAGACAGCTGCAGGGAGTGTTAGAGTGATGAAATGATGCTGCACATAATGGGGTTAATGAAGATTACAAGTTACTTCCTTGGGGGAAGTGTACTCTGTTCATTTTTTTCTTTTGTTTTAAGCAAGCTTATCCTGAAAGTCAGAAGTTTAAGTGTTTAAAGTGCTGTGAAGTCTAAGTGGAGTTTGAAGCAATGCACCACAAATTGCAGGTGGCTAATTAGCTATTGTGATCTCACCTGAGTGGTTGTGCTTCTCTCTGGTGCAGTTTTCACTTCAGAATCTTGCAATTCAGAAGAGCTATTGAGCTTCTCTCCAGGCTTGTCCACACCTTTGCAATAGTTAAATACAACACTTGGAAAAGACAACACCAAAAATTGTTGAGCAGTTATTTAGATGTGGAAAGAATTCTGCAAATACAATGATTTGAGTATTTAGATTAATAACAGCTGTAGGGAAAAAAAGAAACAAAACCAAAAAACTTCTGATATGTTTATTTACTCAGGACAGGAAGTAGACAGAGGTGAGAAAAGCCTGTTTTAGTGTTCATAGTACACTTCATATGCTTCTATCAGAGAAGACTTAAAAAGCTGTTACCTCATGAAAATGAAATTTTCTAGATAATTCTCTATCATTTTCTGTAAAGTTAGATTTTGAGAAGAGCCACAGGCAGAAATTTTCAGTGCTTTGTAGAAGTTTTAAAGGAAAACCAGGAAGCAGTGGCATATGTGTTTTTTTACCACACTGGGAGAACTGTGGCCTGGATTTTGAGTTATCCAAGTCCTTGAGTCTAGATAATTTTAAATTTTATTTAATGTATCAGGGAAGGGGAAGAACCGCTTGGTTATTTTGCAGAGAAATGTATCCCAGTCTCTTACTGTCAAGTCCAGTGCTCTACTGACTTTAGAGGTACGCAATAAAAGAACTGTTCACTGGTCCTGATTTCCTTTCAGTTGTATTAAATCACTTTGATGTAAAATTCCCTTTATTCCTACCTTTTCCTGTCTGATTCTCCTCTTGATAAATAAACATATTTGAAGCCAGTTACCAAGTGCTAATATTGGTGACCTTGTCTGTTTCCAGTCAAAGAAGGAAAGTTAGAACATTTGGAATAATTACTTTTCCTTTAAGTTAAAAAAGCTTATAATGTGTTTGGTTTTATCTTTATTAAGCAAAAATTGCAGCAGATGCTCCAAAGAGGAGCTTCTCCTACCAATATCTTTGAGGCATTTGTTCACTTGGGGGTCTTATGCCTCATATATTGCATTATTTGAAAAGATGATGCCCAAGGAGCCAAGTTGTTTTTAATGCTGTTTATAGATATTTTTATTGTGTGGAAAACATTATACTGAAATGTCCACTTAAAGCAAATCAAATTGGACTGCATATGTTTGCCTACTGCAGCTTGTTTTAGTGTTCTTAAATTATTTTCTAAGGCATTTCTTAAAAATCCCTTAGTGCTGTGCTCATGTACGTGGTTTTGGGAAGCAGATGACATAGGCTGTAGTACTTAACAAGCTGAAGCAGAGCCAGGATGAAGAGAGAAGATGTTTGTTTAGTTTTAATCGAGGCACAGTCCATTAAATGCCTTAGGATAGACAAACATACATCCTTTGTAGGCAGTGGCCTCAGAACAAGAGTAGTTAGCAATGCCCAAATGAAACAAGAAACAACCTTGACTCAACCTTTGTTGTTCCAGATACGGAATGCTTCTAATCATTCCTGACAAAGACTAGCAAAATGGTTTACTTCCAAAACAAAGACATGTTCTGAGGCACTCAGTGCATAACCTCGCAAACTGTATCACAAAAGAGAGGGGGGAACTTCAAGCACATAAACTGTGCCTCACATAAACTCTGCCTCCCAAGCTGTGTTTACTGGAGGGTGCATTCCCCTCTGGATACAGACCTGCTCAAGTCTCAGGTACAATTAGAACAGGTGAATAACCAATTAATTCCATGAACAAAGTAAGTTACTGCAAGAGTGCCAAGGTATCTCTTTTCCTAAAGCTGATTCTCCTGCACTGCCCCTCTACTGAGGTCTTGCTGGCAAAAGAAATTTGAGCAGCGTGCTCGGCAGCGGGCGTGTGCTGGGCTCTGGCTTGGTCAGCCGAGGCATTCACACAGGTTAGACCTTCAAAGTTTGGGGCAAAGGACTGACAGGAGCCTCACCAATTTCAGCAAAGGCAAGTGCAAAGTCCTGCATATGGGCAGTATGGCTCCATTTATTGGACAGCCCTGGAGCTGGGAAGCAGCTCTGCCAAAAACCGCCTGAACTCCTGGTGGGTGAAGAATTGAACGTGAGTCACCAATACACCCTTGCAGCAAAAAAGGGCCAACAGCATCCTGGGGTGTGTTTGGATGAACTGTCGGCAGGTTGAAGGACGTGATAATTTGGATGTCTAAACAAGGTTTTATTCTTAAGGCTCCTTAGTTTCATTCCGTCTTCTATTCCAGAATGTTTCATTGGCAAATCTGTGCTTTTCTGCCCTCTCAGCCTATGGTTTTCATTTCATTTTTCTCTTATCTGCTTTTCTGCTCCATTTCATAATTTACCTTGTTCATCCTTATCATAACTCAAATTTAGCTCTTGGCAGCAGAAGTATTCTGACCCTTTCTTTCAGCTGCCTTATCCAAGGGGTTGTTACTGTTTCTGTTAGAGAGGTTGAGTATTTCTAATACTGTTCAGTTGATTTATTAAAAAAAAAAAAATCACAAAATCAGGTTCCTTGGAGCATAGCAGGAATTAAACTGGTTATAATGCCAGGACTTTACTCAGGAAAAAAAGTGCCTCTTTCTTGGGTGCTAAAAGTGTTTGTTCAAGTTGCCTCTTTTTTTTTTTCTTTGCTACTTCTTCGTTGCCTCTTCAGGAGAAAGGCACACTTCCACAAATACTGTCTGCTGAAATATTACCCACTGTTAGCTGTGGATGTATCTCTGTGTGGTCATCCATGTCTGTGTTGCTAGTTTTGGGTTACTCTTCCTTTATAAAAGTATATATCATAATGTCTAGGCACTGGAATAATTTTAGGGAATAGTCTACGATGCATAAATATGTAGTCATTCTCCAATCCATGCTGGATATCTTTCTGTGAGTGTGAGGGAAAGAAATTTCTAACTGGCACATGCAACTATTTCAGAATGTCAATTGAATGCTATTATGCCTTACTAGGCAGAAAGGATAAGAAATATAGTGTACTGGGACTGTTACCTCTTAGTGTATTTGTACAAAGATGATGTATTTTGCATTATGAAATGTAAAATTTAGTCCAAGAAATCTTCTGCTTTATCAAATTAAAGTTTATTGCTGTCTCCTAGTTTGACAGAACACAGTAATATGTTTTATTATATGTACTTGTAATCCTTTGATTGAAAGAAACCTTTATTCCAAATTCATTCTTCTTAATGTCATGTGAAGATGATTTTGGTTAGAGTACATTATTATTTTGTGCTGTTGGCTTTTGTCTCCGTTGTTTTCCTATTGCACTGAAGACTCTTTTGTGATAAGGATTCTTGATGAATGCCAGGAGTTGAGAGGGGCGTTCAAAGGGGGACCTAAGACTTTTTTGTAGACAGACAGAATAATAAATACAAGCCCATATTTTTATCTAATCTAGCTGCATTATTGATATGAGTGAATTTGGAAAGGATTTTGTATTAGTATTGGTTTCTGTGGTGTAAATGAACATGCATGAAATTTCATTTTCTTACCTTTTTAATACTTTTATAAAATCATGACCTACTCAGAGCAGCAGAGAATATTACCTTACAGCATTACCTCATTTTCCACAGGGGTTTAGTGCACTGAACATTGCATTTGCCAAACAATATCCAACACAAGCCTTTAATTACTGTGAGGACCAGCTCTGTGTTTTTTTAATACATTTATTGTGCTTATGAGGCACTTCCACCTTTGTGTGGAAAAGGTTGATGGGTTTTTATGCAGGAGAAACTGAGGAATGTGGATGTGCTGCTGTGCAGTGTTTATATCATATAGAAAGTCTGGTGCAGACAGAATGTGAAACTTTAATCACAGCCTTGTGCCTTGGTGACTGTATTATCATTTATCTGACTTTACTGTGGGGGAAATTTACTTAACTGCCTCTACTATTCCTGTCTTGCCCTCTTTTTCTTGATATAATTCTTGATAGTTGTACATATTTTAATGTAGTTCCCTTCACCAGTTTGTACTATCATAGAATTGATGTCATCAGTAAATACTAAGTTTCCATGTAGAAAATCTATTTCTGCGCTTTGCAAAAGGTGAGACAGGTAGTTTGTGGATGAGTCAAGAGAGTCTGATTAGGTGTTGGATGTATTATGTGCCTCGAGGGGCTGCTCTCTGGTGCTGTACATTGTGGTTGGCAAGAGCTGAATATCAATAAACTTTGCACTGGAAGACAGTTCCTCACAGTCTGTTTCTACCAGTTGATTCTAGAAACTAGAAGGATTTAGTGTTAATTATTGTGTCTTGTATAGAAATTTTCATTTTAGACTACACCCTATGGAATGGTAAGGAAGAAGTCTATAGATTCTTCTTTGATATATAAGAGGAAAAGATGATATTATTATACATAGTTTAATTTAAAGTGACATAAGTATAATACATGTATTTAATTTTGTTTCTAATTCTCTTAATAATTCATCCCATATTTACAAAAAAAACCACTTACCATTTAGGTTACCATTTAAAAATGACAATATTCTCTAGAAGACATAGAGGAAATGACCTCGCTTCACTTGAAATGCTCTAAAATTAGCTTTTCATATATTGTAAGTAGCACTCCAGAGACAGGTTCTTTAATGTACTGGTTATTGCTTTCAAATTACTCTTAATTGCCTAAATTAATAATGAATTTTTTTTCCTTTGGTTCTTATAAGGGACAAATGAATTTGAATCACTCTCTAAAGAACTGAATCACTGGACATCTTCTGATTACTTTTTACATTCATGATGAAATATAAAGAAATAAAATAAGAACAGCAAGGTCACTTTGAGAGTGTTTTCTGTTTGTGAGAAAATCAAAGGAAAGTGACAAAACTCCACTTAACCATTCATAGGAAAGAATAGAGACTGCAAAAACGGAGAAACTTGTCAGCTCTGAATGGCTCAAGTATCTGCAAAGGCAGTGTGGTAGCTTCTGCCTTGTTTAATGAAAAATATATTTTTATTCACCTCAAAATATCGGTGTAATAACACTGTTGTAAAAACAGAGGCCAGTACAAAATTATTTCTGACCTGTCTGAAAACGGAGGAAAGGGTAAGCCAATTTTGTGAGACCTATTTATATCTTTTAGGAATGTTAAAGTAAAGCAGATGTAAAATATTCCCTAGTTTTTTTCCTAGCTGGAAACTTTATCCATTAATATGAAAATCTGCATTTTGGGATGTACGTGGGTTTTCTGTGCTCCATCTGGCAGCTCAGAAGAGAGACAGAAAATTAGTCAGGAACTTTATTAATCACTTGGGAATCAGCTGAGTATGTAATTAGCCCAGAACAGCTTTTTAAAATCTTGCCTATAAGGTATGGTAAATCAATTCCAGCTCAATAAATCAGGCTTGTTTGCAAACTTGAACTTCCAAAAGTAGCACATTCGGAATGCTGATTCACCAGCACTTCGATAAAAAGCTCTTTTCTGCTGGCTATCAGTGACCTGGGTCCTTAGTGGCAGCTCTCGGATTCGAAAGGGAAGTGTGGGAAATGAAAAGATGGGGAAATTGCAGTTTGGGCAGCCTCAAGTGCTGCTGTGAGGGAAGGGGGCATTCAGGGTCGTGCTTGTGGCTTGGGCTCTCAGGGTGCACAGATGTGCCTTTGCAGACAGTGCCTGCTAATGACAGAAACATCTGGAAAGATCTCCTGTCCTGTTTGAATTACGTCCACGGCAGTAATGGCAGTGAAACAAACGGAGCAGGTGGAATATAACCAAGTAAATAACTACAGTCATTTCCTGTCATGGCTTCTTTAAGAGTTTTTCCCTCTATTGTGTTATAGCTGCTAGTTTGATATTAATGTTAAATACCATTCTTAAACAAACCAGATGTACCTTTAATTATTAATTCAAGGAAAATTAACTAAGGTAGGAAGACGTAGTAGAATCTGGTGGCCTGTTTCAATTCTTAAAATTTCCTGTGTAAAGAAGCTTAACATGGGTCTAAGTTGATTTTTTTGTTTTGTTAGTTTGGTTTGTTTTTTTTTAATATAAATGTATAGTATACTGTGAAAGTGATGCCTTCAGTCTGAATTTATTGTTTTGAAGGGAATTCAGCTTCATTTTGTGTGGGCTTTTCCCTGGAAGAATGCACAACTTTACATTTTAATGCTAATTTTCTCCTCATAATGTCTTCAATATCTTCCCTATCTTCTCCGGTGTGTGGTTTTGATGGGTGTTTTTTTTTTTAGTTTTCTTTTTTTTTTTTGGTTTGGTTTGGTTTTTAAAGCCTGGCTGGCAGTTTCAGCAATCCCAGTGCAGTGTATTTTCATGATACAGGGGTGCAGTGGTTTTGTCTGTAGACTGATAATTTCCTGTTAGGAGCCATTTACTAGCCCTACTTTCAACTGATCGTGGGTAGGAATACTTCAGGGAATTATGGCAAATTGCTGTTGTGGAAGTGCTCAAGGTACTCCAGCTTTGCAGCCAAGAGAAGCCTGCATTTTGCAAAGACTTGGTGGATTTATTAATCAACAAAACTAATATTACAAGATTGTTATGTATAAAGAAGAGAGTTGCCTTTTAATAGCTTAAATTTTAACGTGGTGGATTTCAGGCTATCTTGAAATGCCTGCATAACTGGAGGTGAAAATTCTCTGCTAGCATAGCAGAGTATTTATCACACACCCCCCAAACTTCCTCTCTTAAAGTTTGGGATTTCTACAGGTAGAAGAGAAATCTTATTCTTAAAGATGATACAAATGTTTGGATGTGGCTGGGTCTTCAGTGGGCTTTCAGTGCTATGCATGATTTTTCATGTTTTTAATCTGCATGTATGTACTGGGCTCTTCCTATGCAAGCTATGAGATGATGGAAAAGTTTATTATACATAAGAAACTTCTAGGAAATAGCTGGAATTTTTCTGTTGCTGTCATATAAAACTGAGGAGATTGACATATTGCAGTACTTGGCAAAGCACAGTAGGTCAGAGATAATTTCAGTGCTCTTCTTCCTGTTACTTGGACTCATTGGGCCATAGTTCAAATGGATGGCTGTGATTGGAGAATGGAGAGTCCAAAGTGGCAGTTTTCCTCTGATCATTACCAAATCTGAATTCATTTTAGTGTGAGGAGAGACATTTCCCAGAGCAAGATTTTTGATATGCTTTAGATTAATCTCACTTTCAGTAGAAATGTGCATCTGTTATCTTAAAGAAACATGCAGCCACAGCTGGGACTCTGTGTAATACCTCAGTTTGCTTAATTGCTTAGTGTTGCTTTCATAATTAAGACCTGTTAATTTTTTGCATGTTGATAGTGGGGATGGAACCTGAAAAAGGCTGGCAGTTCCCTGCAGTTTTGAATCACAGAAGGGTTGGGGTTGGAAAGGACCTTAAAGCCCATCCACCTTCCACTGTCCCAGGTGCTCCAAGCCTCGTCCAGCCTGGCCTTGGACACTGCCAGGGATCCAGAGGCAGCCAAGCTGCTCTGGGCACCCTGTGCCAGGCCCTCAGCACCCTCACAGAGAAGGGTTTATTCCTCAAATCTATTTTTCCCATCTTTCAGTTTGAAACCATTACCCCCTGTCCCATCAGTGAGTACTCACAGGAGGGTGTTAATCCTCTACTGTCATTGCAAAAGCATAAGAGAAGAGTGGAAAACTGCTTGGTGTGGAGTGCTGGAGTTTGACTCCTAGAACACATGTGTAGTTTTATACTGTTCAGCAGGCAGAAGATACTTCAGAGAGCTTCATTGCTTTTCATGGTGTTTGGCAATCTTTTATAAAACGAGATCAGATCACCAGCAGTTATAACACGATTTGTTGGAAATCTTTTCATATAGAAGTTAGGTTGTGCAGCAATTTAACTGGGAACATTTGGGTCCGAAAGATAGTCACAGTCTTAAGAACACTTTAAAGAGACCTTCAGATTTTGTGGCCATGTATTTCTGGGTTGACTTCTTAATTCCCTGGATGTCTGTCAGGAAAATAACACCTGCTGGTTTGATCAAGGGGATCTCAGGGAGAAAAAAAATGTTTGAAGATCTCTAAAGGCTGTTCTCTGTACTCGTGTAGATTGTACAAACATACTAAAGTTGACAGTAATTGTTTCTGCACTTCCCGTGCATCTCACTTACATAAATGACAATTTACCAGGAGCTCTGAGATTGATTTGAGTCAGTAGCAGTTTGGGATCAAGATCTGAACTGGAACATAGCTCATCTTTTCTTTTTTAAAAAATAGCTATGGTAGGAGGGTTTTTTAAAAAATTACATTTAGAAACCAGGAGCATACAGGCAGCATCGACAAAGCCTCTATTTGCAATTTTTCCTTTTTAACACACTTTCTTCAAAATTACAATAATTGACACATCCATTGATTTTAACAGTCCTTTCAGCATTCTACAATATTGCAGAGATCCTAAAATGGTACTGAAAAGATTCATCTAGGAAGGTGATTTTCAGCAGCTCTTTTGGAGAGAGCTGATTTTCCACATACACATTTTTTCTTGTTTTGTTGCAGTTGCTCTGGACTGTGTGAACTTGTGGCTTAGCTGGAAAGGACATTACAGGTGAACGTGAAGAAACCCTTCTGGCATGGCATCTGTGACACACTGTCCTTTGCACACTATCCTTCATTCATCTCTGCAACTCTGAGGAATTTAGCAAGCAGCTGACCTGCCCCAAAGTTTCAAATATAAGTTAGTGGGTCAAAACTGGAAAGATTTTGAGTAGTACAGTAATTTTCAGATAAATGTGTGGGATGTTTCTACATATTGCCATATTTTCTTTTTTTTTTCTTATGACGCTGTCTCTCCTATATGATGCGTGTTTGGTGTGGAATGTATTGTTATAAACTTAGGAAAAGTACCTGCTTTTGTTATTTTGTAAGATGCAAAAGCCAAACACCTGTGTTAGAAGGAAACATTGGATTTGCTGCAAGAGGACCCTTCCAGGTCTGCTGAGCACATTGCAGGGTTTGGCAAATGGGATCTGTGGAACGGCTGCTGCTTGTGGAAACCACCCAATAATCGCCAGCCATCCTGTGGTTCATTACCAGTTAGAGACCATTTCTGAAGGCATGTGTGCAATATACAATATTCTCTCAGAAGCCTTTCAAACAAAAAAAGGAAATCTGATTAAAACAGTATCAGAGGGAGCGCTGGGATGTTCTGTTCTAACTTGAAATCTTGTTAGACTATAGCAAGTTGAAGGCAGGGCAAATTTTATGCTTCATCAACTTGTAAGGGTCTCTTTGACGTTTTCAACATAAATAATTAGTTTGTGGTGATGATACTTCAGCTTCTCTTTCAGCACAGTATTTTGAAGCAGAACAATCTGTAGGATGCAGATAAGCATTTACTGAAAGTCATTATAAGGTAATAGGAAATTGTTCAGAGACCTCCACTAAAGCTGAAGTTGAGTAACCCCAGGAGCAAAACCTACATACTAATGGTCCAATTACACTCACAACTTACCCTTAATTATTATTTAATAATTTATAACTAAGAAAGATTATATGATGGTATGCCTCACTGCTGGCTTACAGATCTGAAGTTAACTGTGTATAAATTGGGGAGTATGTTGTTTTTTCAAACAGGCATGGCAAGTGGCATTACCTTCTGCTTAGTTTGGGAGCATGTTTGCTGGGGTTATTTAGGTTTATTTAAGTTAGTGACAAATGCTATACATGTTACAGGTATTTTTATTTCTGCTGGCACAAGACAAGAAATTGCCTTGATTCGTTGGAATGTTGATAAGGTTATTTGTGTTTGCTGGTTAAACACCAGTGTTGTTGTTTTTCCTGTTTTAAAATGGAAGTGATTGTGGTCATAGAACAAACTGACTTATGCACTGGAGTGCAGTGAGTGATATAAGAGGAATAACTTACCTGGTAAAAAGCAGGTGATATAAAGATAAAAATCTTCATCTGTTACTTAGGAGAAGATGATGCGTTTTGAAAGGAGGGTAGACATGAAATGAAGTTAGTACTGGGAATAAAAATCTATTGAGAAGGGATCTAAGTGAGATCTGGGAGAATATTCTGAAAGACAATTTGAAGATAAAAACCATTATTATATCTGTGTGCATAATGTAAAGTGGTAGAAAGAGTTGACAGAGCTTAAGGTTCAAATTTAAATAAAAATCCTATATTAAAAAATACAGAAGAAAAGCATTAGAGAAAGGTCTGTTTCCCCTCATGTCAAATTATGGGTGACTTAACAGAAATACTTGTAAAATAGAAAAATTACCAAGTTGAAGACAAGCATTTCTAGTATTCAATTTAGAAGTTATGCTTATTTGTTAATATTATATGTTCTTCTCCAGCTTGTCTAAAGCCAGTAGAAAAAGGTGAACATTTATGGGATGTTTTGGATAATCCAGCCAACACTGAGAAATTAGGTTGATGTTGAAACAGGTCAAGTGATGCTTTTAAAAATGTTAGCAACTAATGATTGTTTATGAGCATTTAATTAATGTAGGCTGAATTCTAAGGTTTTTCTTTGTTATTGTATTAGACAATCACCAGGTAAAATTTTACTATAAGATTAATGTTATTTTAAAGATTATATATTTACAGGCATTATTACAAACCATGAAGGCAGCTGTGATATAATTTGTAGAAATAATTTGAATTGATTAATCATAATTTCTTTCCCTCTCCATAATTTTTCTTATTAAAAACCCAAGGTTGCCTTTTAACGAGCAGCTTTGTTCAATCCACCAGTGTATAAACACAAAAGACATAACAATACTCAATATTACTCCATTAACCTTCCAGAGCTGGTGTTCTCTAGGTCCAAGATTATATTAGCAAACAAAGTTCCTTACAGACTAATGCTGTTTTGTGCAACACTCCCTCTAACATATCCTTAATTTGTGGCATTAATCATCAATGACAATAATTTTAACCTTTTCTGGCCTCCCTAAAATTAATGAAAATTAAGCTTCACAGCATGTCAAATTATGTAGATTACTGCCATTGATGGCCAGTCTGCCAAACAAATGACTGTGACTTTATGTTCCTTTTGTGAGGTAAGTTCTGTAAGAACTAGGAAAGTAATATATTTCCTACCTTAATCTGTAGGAAATTCTTCAAATGGAATTTTCCATGGGAACTAAATGCTGGAATTTTCAGTGCCATCTCTGAAGTAAAACCTCGTTCGCTGTTTTTTGTTCTCCAAAGAGATGCTGTTAAATAGTTTGTTCTCAAAACTGAGTTACTTAATTTATTTACATTACTTTCAAGGACAAAATGAAATAGATACAACAAAATCAAACAATCCTTTTCATTTTCACGTCCTACTAGATTTATTAGCAAGCTCTCTGGATGTGATTAGAGTTATCCCAATGTCATAAATGTTTTGTTGTGGTTTCTGCAATGCTGTTATTAAGTACCTTACAAAAAAAGTTCACTCCTTTTACATAAAAGTGGCCTGTCCTCCACTGGGTGGGAAATTTCAGACACTCTTTGATTATTTACAATAATAAAAATTGAGAAAAGTGTGTATGTGGAGAGTGGTGGAGATGATTCTCTATATACTAGAAATAAACTCATAAAATTATGAGTTTTCCTAGAGGGGCAGAGTTACTTAAAAGACAGATGCGATGGAAAAACTGTTTGTGACACTTTTGAGCAGCAATAAATGATGTGTTTGAAACTGCTTAGATTTCAGTTTTACTTTGTTCTGCAATTAAAATACTTTATTTCTGTGCTCTCTGGAGAGCAGAATGTCACAAATTCATGTTCATTCTGACTGAAGAGTCAATTCTTCTTACATGTCTCTTTTATTTCTATTTATTTACTTACTTATCCACACGTTCATTTTGCAGTGTCAGTGGCAGACCCTGCACTCTGCATGACTGACTGAAAAGGGGGGGCCTCCCAATCCCTGCTACCTCATTTTTTGGGAAGCAGCCACTTTTGCTTCTTCATTCTTCTTGAAATACAAAGGTGGGCCAGGATAAAGCGTGAGCCTGAGTGCTGTGTTAGGAAATAGCCTAACTAAAAATAATTGGCTGGCAGGAGGAAATGCTGTTTTCCTGCTGCTCTGTGAGACTTCCCTTGGTATGTCACTGTCCCCTAATTGAAATGAGATATTGCAGTAGGATTCACAATCCAGTCTGTGTGCACGGGGCAGGATTGGCACTGCCTGGGTCATATTCAAGTGACTTTGTGCTAGAAATTTCACAAGCTATGCATATGCTTAACTTGGAAGTTATTTAGCTGGTGCTCCCTGATCGAGTCAGTGTTTGTGGTTATTGTGCATCCTGAGCAGCCTGTGGACACAGGCCATGTCCTGTAAGGTGAATAAATGATGAGCACGTCTGTTTTTCTGCAAATAAAAATGAAATGGGTGAATATGGGACTTGGAACTGATAGTGCCTCACTTTGAAATCTCTGTGTAGGTTTAGCTTAGGCTGACAACAGGTATGGAGCTCTAATGAGTGTACTTATTAGAATGTTATTTTCTGGAAAAAAAAACCCCAAAAACAAACCCTCCATATAATGTGTACTCCTGTAGCTGGGTATTTAGCCCTTGCAGTAATTGTAATTTCAGTATGTGCCCCTTTTTGGAGTTGCTATCTGTAAACTTCTGGGTGATCCTGAGAAAGAAAAGTGTCCTGGTAGCTAACCCTGGGTATTTCTTGGTGCATGACTCTGTAGGACAACCTTGAAATGGCTGAACAGTTTTCCTTATGTCTGTGAATGGAATTTAGTCTATTTTTGAAGTTCATTTCTGTGATTCCACCACTATTAAGCCTTTATGCAGTAACATTGTGTGTAGCTTGAGTGGGAAAGGAAACTTTTAATGCTCAATGTGTCTGCTGTGAGAGGACGCATGGAAAGTAATTTAGCCTCTTGAAACAAGCAGAACTATTTTATGCAGGAAAGGACTGTGGAATCCAGCACTTGAAAAATGGAACGCTGTGCTCAGTTGATTCTTCCACCCCCACCCTGTCCCCCATCAAATGCTGATTTGCCTATTTGCCCAATTGAGCTTTGCCATTGAATTTGCCCCACTGATCTTGCTTGCAGTTGTGCTGGGGGTCTGGTTAACTTGCCCATAGTGCTTCAGGATTAATGCCTTGGCAGCCACGTCATGGAATCCTTGTAATAAAACAGGGCCAGGAAAACAAAGAATGGGAACTTCTTTTCCATGATAAATCTATGATCAGTGGAAATGTTCTATTTCTCACTGCAGTTGAGTTGGTCAATTAACTGCATGTAAAGGTCATTCCCACCAAGTGCTGAATATATGGAGTGCATTATTCTTTGACAGAAGCAAGGTCACCTGCTCCATATGTTTGCTTTCATTGTTAATAATGTGCACATTTTTTTCTGAACTTTAAGCCAAATTAACATAATCACGTGTGACAGGTGGTTTTCTGAGTGATAGGGAAGTGTTTAGGGAGAAGATTTTTAATGAAATGAAGGCTCATATATAAGTTGAAAATTGCAGCCTGATAAGTTTGTGCTGGGGAGGAGAGCTCACAAAACAAGTCAACTGAGGGAACAAATTAATAATTAAGGTATTGAGATGTGAGAATATGTTAAAAAATAGTTTAGGGCCCCGGGGGAAATGGGAACAACTATTTTGGGCTTGTCTTGTTTTTCTAAAGGGAAAATAATTCACAAGTAGAGGTCAGCTGTTATTAGAGGAAATGCACAATAAACCTGGTTGGCTTTTTGACTTTTCAGGATCAGTCCTTAAGGACACAGGATGGGATTTTCAAGTGTCTATAATACATCTGTTACTGAAATTATTTGGGGTCTGTCACTGAAAGTATCTGGAAAACCATCTTATTCCAGAAAGTGTCAGCAAGCAGTGGTGTTAGATCTGGCTAAAAAACGTTTAGACATCTGAAGTAACCTAATAGAAATCAAAAAGAAATACAAAGTTTTTTTCCAAAGTCTTTACCTTAAATAGCTTCAGTCATAAGTTGCCAGTATATTCTGCCAACTTTTATCCTCCTGGGAGAACAAAAATGTTTCCTGATTCTCACATTTGCTTCAGCTCCCAATAACAAGCTGGAAAATCTCATGTTTTTATTTCTGTTCATCTCCCACAAACTTCTCTAAGGAGAAGAAGAATTGCCCTATGTTTATTCATCAGAAATCAATTCATATTTTTAGTATTAATCAGCAGTTTACCATGTAGGGGATGAGAAAGAAAATATTTGCCAGCTGTTCTATGTGCTGATGGGTGTGCTTTGTCAGAGCCTGGCTGAAGGAATGGCTGTGTTACACAGACATTGAGATGTTTGCTGGACTCTGAATGAGCATGACAGCTTTAATAAATACAGCAGGAAATATGGCTCCATATTTGAAAAACATGCCCTAGTTAGATATAGCAGTTGCACAGAGAGGCTGATGCTTTGCATTTGACAGTTTGGAGGCCACTTCATGATAATTCATGAAGAAAAAAAACCAAACACACATGGGTTACAGTGGCTCAGATATGAAGAGGAAATTGCTGGCTAATTTGAAGTATTCCAGTACTTTAGATGTTGGCCACTTCTTTTCCTAGAGAAGGTTTACAGTGATAATTTATTTTTATTTTTGATTCACAGTTCTGTAGTACATCCTGGAGTTGGAGGGAAAAGAAAATTCCAGTTATCTGCTGGCTCTGGTTTAGCTGTGGGAACGAGATACAGATTTCATACTCTGATATAAGTTTGGCTGTATAAATATATATCTGTGTGTATTTATATATGATTCTATATTTCAATGCTGGTTCTAAGGCTTGGAATATTAATGGTACGTCTTGTAGTCATGCAGTGATGACAGCACATTTTGTTCTTGTAGCATAGGCTGATATTTTATTTATGTTTTATGCACAATAATGTAGCCAACATAATTAGACAGTAATTTGTGACTTCCAATGTAAACATTTTAGGAGCTATATAGTCAGAAGCGATTGCTAATTAGAGAGCTGTTAGCTAAACATATATAATTGGGAACAGACTGACAGGCTATTGCAAACAGCAGGCTATTTATAACTCCATGCTGTTCTTAAATTATATTTTGTTTAATGGACTTTGGACAGTGCATAAAAGGAGGGTTTTCTGACTTGATCTGCACTTTAATTTCTTTAAATAAAATGAAACCTTGCAAATGTGAATGCCACACAGGCTAGCTGTGATAATTAAAAGCTATTATTAACTAGATGACTTTCTGGCTGAGCCATTTTCTAATTTCTTTAGGAGTGTGGGCTCCCTGAAGAGAGTTATAAATTCAAGTATTACTTAATTACACTTTTAACAATAAAGGGCACTTTAATCAGCAACCTCTCAAAAACCCTTCTCCTGTAGTCATTTATTTAAACAATGAAAAAGTCAAGAGACACTTATATTATAAAGTCTTCTAAAAGCACAATGTACCTATTCACAGGCCCTAATTTATGTTATATCAGTTCCTATCAGTGCTTACCCTCCAATATAAAAAGGAAAGTATTATTTTAACTGCTTTTGGCTAGCAGGAATGATTTTAGTACAAAGATTTTTGTCCTTTTAAAAGAAAGATATCTGGGCATCATGGTCATGCTCACGGATCCACTAAATGATGTTTCAGAAACAGGGAAAACTAAATATACCCTGGAGACAATTTTAACGCTGAATGGGAGATTTTTACCTTGAATTTTGAGGGAGAAGGCTGATAGTTTCTCTTTAGGACAGTTGTTTTTGGAAGCTGGGAGAAGGCCTTGGGGTGCTGGAGGCGGCTGTGAGCCGGGTGCTGGTGTGTGTTGGATTTCGTACCCCATGTGCAGGCTCAGTCAGGCACCAGCAGGGCTGCTGGGCATGAGGAAGCCTGCACAGCTCTTTAAAAGTCAGAAGGAATTGTCCATGTATGGAGGAAATCCACTTGTACAGGGAAGAGTACTTTGCAAGATTCAAGGGAAGAGAGAATTCCTGTTCCACAGCCACCAAGGCAGTGCTGCTGCAAGAGTGAACTGAAACTAATACTGACAGAACACTTCAGACCAAACAAGATCAAGAGAAAATAATATTATCTTTAGTTTTCACATTTTTTGCTTCAATGAGTAAATGTGCTCTCAGATATGGAGAATAAAATTAATAAAATTAAGACTTAATGACGAAACAGAGTAGGTTTCATTCAATTAAAATTGCTTTTTATTTGGATTAGTTCTTTCAAAAGTCAAATAAATCATGGTAAAGTCTTTCTTTTCCTCATCATAACAGTTGGTTCCATTGCACGTGAAGTACAGCTGTGCTGGTGTGCACAGTAAGAAATGAACCATCCTGGTGTGGTAGCAAGGGCAGAATCAGCAGATGGAAGCCACAGTGCTGTCAGGTGTCTCACACCCTCGGTGTGGTGAGCACAACATCGTGATGGTGGTGCACACACAATGTGAAGAGCATGACACAGTTCTTGTGGCAATGTCACCTCTGCCAGCAGCTGCCAGCACTGTTTATGTGTAATGTGGAGCTGTAGTCAGGGAGCATTCCTTTAACTTGGCTTTTCTGATAGAAGAGAGTAAAATGTAAACCCCAGAGAGATTTGTTGGCATTCGTGTATTTGTATGCATTATGCTTGGCTAAAACTGAAGGCTGAATCTACCAAATAAATTTTATATCTTAAGGATTCTAAAACTCAAGAGGAAATTCTATCACACACTCAGAGAACGTGCATAAACCAGATGTAAAACCTTGTTTAGCCTCTGCTAGGGGGAAGTTGATCAAACTGTAGGAAGGCATGAGAGACCTCACAAACCACAGCAGCCCTGCAGAACGAGGTAACATTTCAAGGTCCCTGTTTGCTGTCTGACTGAAACTGCAGGGAGCATAAAAATGCTGCACTGAGCTCAGCCAAGTGCCTTGAGAGATGTCATGGGGCTGGTTTGGTAGTTCTGGGTCCCACATTACTGTGAGGTCTCACTCTGGTAGCTGTGCAGGATAAAAAAATTACAGATGATGTACAAAGAGATTCCCTTAATCAGAAAGATTCTTTTAATTTGGGATTCTATGAAAAAATGAGTGGTAAATTTATGAGGCTGCTTTTATCAAGCTG
Organism: Bombycilla garrulus; assembly: GCA_013400315.1. Taxonomy (NCBI): domain Eukaryota; kingdom Metazoa; phylum Chordata; class Aves; order Passeriformes; family Bombycillidae; genus Bombycilla; species Bombycilla garrulus. The sequence continues at coordinate 64,044 of VXBU01015486.1, forward strand.
CATATTGATGTTAATTTTCAATCTACGGTGCATAAATTGGAATTGGGAAAAGGCTGAGATTTCTTAACATTTTATTGAAAATATTCTCTTGCATTTGTTAAGTCACTTTCAGTCTTTTGGATATCTAAAGTGGTTTTGACCATAACTGTAGCTTTCCTCACTGAAGTTACACAGATTTTTGAAAGTAACATTTGAGTACAAAATTCTAATATTGAATACATGTCTTCTAATTAAAAATCTAGGAAAAGAAAGTCAGAGGTAAAGTTGACTCTCTTTCTTGTCTGTTTTGACTATTTATTTTCTCTTTGATGGTCTCAATTCTCATTAAAGGCATGTGGATTATTTGAGGTTTGCTTATTTCTGTGACTTATCCAAAGGTTTGGTCAATAATTTGAAGGTATCTTGTTTTTTGTAATAATTAAAACCCACCTTGGATATGATAGTTTCTAATTTGCCATTTCTAATTAAGGAAGTTTTCATGTGCCAACAACAAACACTACGGCTAAATCACCAACAGAATTGTTTTTAAAAGACAATTTCCATTTCTTAGACTGTGTTAGTGTTCTGACATTTCTGTGCTACATTGCATTACATTTCTGTAAACCTTATTAACTTTTTCACAAGCAATTAATTATGAAAGCAGTGGGAGTAATAAGACTTGATTTTCAATTCATGGTTGGACTCTTATCTAAAAAGGCAAATCAGCAAATGCTGATTAAAGTTTTTCCTCTGGTTGGGATGTTCACAACGCTCTCTCTGGTGTATAATGAGAGCTGGGTTCATATTGCAGCTTTTAATAAAACTTCTAAGAATGTAACTCCACGGAGTCAGCTGTCAGCAGCACAGGTGAGCAGATGGGCACGATAGAGAAATGCTCTCAGAATTTCTGATGTGTGCTTTCCTTGGTCTCAGGCTACAGCAACATCGAGGGACAGGCCACAGGCACCAGGCAGGAATTGCACTGAGCAGTTTCCTGCTGTGTCAAATACTGAAGCTCCTGTTCTAAATCAGGATGCACACAGTTTTCAAATGAGACTGGTCTCCAGTTCCTGAGAGAGGACTGTCCTGGGGTCACTGGGTTTGGCTCCTAAACGGAGAAATTTTCCACGGAACCTCCCGCAAAACCTGTTTCAATAACTTGAAATTGTGATGGGAAAATGATCTCCAATCTTTAAAAGTGGATCCAAATGGGTCCATTTAAGCTAGGAAGGCACTTCTGGCCATCTGAGTGATGATTTGATTATTAAAAAACCCCACAAAAATCACAAATCCAGTTCTGCACCTGGATAAGGATGTATGATAAAGGGAAGGGCTGTGATTACTAATGAAAGGGCAGCTTTGCCACGTGGGGCTGGAGTCAGTTGGCAACACGTGTTCTCTTTTCAGATACTTATTTCTTTTTTTGAATCACCTGTCTTCATTCTTGATTTTTGATACATTATTTATCTTCATCTCTTCATTAACATTTCCCTCTTCACCCATCAAACATAATTTTGTGGATTTATTCTTGGAATTCTACCTGAGATGGCCTATTAAGCATTGTAAGTCATTAACTCATGAGTTCATTAGTAAGTCTGAACAAGCCAATTAAGATGCATCTGTGAAGCAGTGATTAGTTCTAGAAATGCAGCTATCAGAAACAAAAGATATCAATCATACAGATATTGTTGTTGTTGTTGTTCTATGTGCTTGTTTCTATCATTGGAAAAGTTTTTAGTTTACTTTCAGTTGCAGCCTGCTCATTATTTTGGGCCTGCTCCAGGTGGAGTCAGGAGAATTTCTCTCAAGTATCTTTGTTACTTGCTGATTATTGCATTTGTACCTGCTAAAAGAGCATGCTGAAGTGACCAATTGGTACCAAAAACTTAGGTGATGACAGTTATTAAAAAAATGCAGATCACTTTTCTTATTCTGAAAAGTTTTTAAAAATAGAAATGAGGTATTTCAGCTAAAAGAAATGGCTCAATTATTGTCAGTCCTGTTTCACATAATTATTTTCAGCTGTTAGGTTAAGTGTTTGCAAGTGCTTTGAAATAGGTTTTGGCAAATACTGCAAATATGTGAAAGTATGTGTTGTCTGGTAAACAGGAATTTGTCTTAAAACATTTCTCATACCTGGGTGCTGTGTCATCAAATATATCCAGGAATTTTTTTTAGTCAAGAAGGCAACCTCTCTGCTTGCAATGGGTTAATGTATATTAAGATTTTATAGATTTGGCTTGAGAACTATCAGAAATATGCAAAAGAAATTTCTAGCATAAATACGATTTTTATTTTCCTCAAACACCAAACAATCAAAGGCTCAACTAAGGAGTTTCTTAAATTATTAAGGGCCTCATGTATATAACTAAAGAATCTCTGTGTGTAGTTTGATGCCAGAAGAGCTTGATATTGGGAGACCCTAAATCAGTTTGTATGCTTTATAACTGATGAAAGTAGGAACAGATCATAGTCTGGAGAGAGATTTTCGTTTGGGAGGATAATGAGCCCCTGTAGAGGGCAGATAAATATTTAGAAAGGCAGAAATCTCAAGCTCAGTGTAGCTCTTAGAGCACAAAATGTCAGCAGGTGCCCCTGAAAATCCACCCAGCGAACTCTCACTGAGGAAATCTCCAGATGTTTGGGTAGCCCAGTATTCAGGAGCTGAGGTTTTGTGCTCTTACTGTAATGATTGCTTCCCAGTTGCTACAGAGATTGGACAGTTTCTGCTGAATGGTGATTTGGGGGCGTTGCATGTGAGACTTCACCAGGATACAGGGGCTGGGAATAGGAAATGGGTGGTGGGGCAGTGGCTTCTGAAATCAAATCAAAACAGTTGAATAAAACAGGCAATTATGCAAAATGAGGTGATATTCAATATCATTTTTACATGGAGGACCTAAGGATGTTCATTTGACATTTTAAAACAGCGTAAGAAGTTGTTGAGGAGTTATTGACAAACATGCACAGCTGAGGTACTGTTCAGTCAGGGATGAAAGGAAATATTGGAACAATAATTAGCTTAAAATGTCATGTTAGAACTTACCATTATTTTATCCTGTCTAGGATAAAGCATGCTAATGACCATATTTCCTAAAAGTTTTAGTAATTAAGGTTCGAAGGTTTTAGTAATTAAGGTTCGGAGTATTTAGTAGTTTTTGGAAGGAAAATTGGCTTTTTAATTAATTAAAAATAGAAAGATAAAAGGGTCAGAGGTGAAAATGGACAAGGAAAGGCACTTAAAGGCACTTTTTTTTTTGCCTCCTCTGCTCCTCATAGAGTTTTTGGTATTTGGAAGATAAGAAATTAAATTAAAAATTAAACTAATTGTTATAATATTAATTTAATTTAACAGAATAGAAATATTTTTATTGGCCTGAATGGGAATTCCATAGAGAGGTCAGGAGTTCATTTCAAAAATAATTCTTAATCCTCAAAATGTTATTAAACATGAAAAAACAATTTTGAAGGATAATGTTTATCTTTTTTCTCTAATCTCAAAGGGTTTTTGTGTATCTATAGCTAGGTCTCTTTATTAGCAAATAAATATGTTTTTGTATTTTGTTCACTTTTTAATGAAAGTGAGGGGATTTAACTGTAACCACAGTTTGATTCAAGCAAGTAGATCTGATTTCAAAATTACCTGGGGATTTCAGTTCAAGTAACACAGCAGAGTAACTCATGGCATTTGCTGTTACTTCCAGCCCCTCTCTTCCAGCTTCAGCTGAGTTTGTTCTTGGAGTTTTTCTTGTTAAAGGTTTGCAAGTTTAACATAAACAGGCCTCAAACTTTTTGGAGCAATCTGCCGTGCCTTTGGTTTAACAGGCTTAGCTAATTGGTGCTGTTAGCCCCTACTTAAAATTTCTTGACATTAAGCTGTGCCTCCTTGGAAGTGAAGTGTGCTTTGGATTCCCTTACCACCTGCTGGTGTGAGGATTTATTTGAATAACTAAGCTGTCCAGAATTTTAGTGGGATTTCTGAGTCCTAAATTCTGCAATGTACGTGAAGAATAATTTACTAAATCCACAAAAATCTTTTTGGATGCCTTCACGTAACTCAAGCTTTATTTAGAGTTTCTAGTTCCTCTCTTGAATCTCAATATTCTTTCAGTGTGGTGCTGAACATTCTGTGGAACTGAATATTTTCCTGTAAATGAGTGATGAACTTGCTTTGAGGTGCATTCGGATTGAATGAGTTGTGTTGATAGCACAATAAACCTTCTGATTATCAGCAAAAAAGTTTTTGAGTGTTCACCCCCAATATATGTATTTTTATTTGGACTCTGTTGCACCAAATTGCTCAGGATCTTTTGTAACTGAACTTTGAGTGTTTTCAGGCATGGAGATTCGAAACCTCTCTGGAATTCTGTTCTAGGGCTTGATTGTTCTCATAATGAAGAACTTTTCCACTATCTGATCAGAATTTCGTTTGCACATTGTGACCGTTTCCTCTTGTTGCATCCTTGTGAGCCTGCCTGTGCGTGCTCTATAAACCCCGAGTGCCTCAGGTAATTGAAATCTGCAATGGGATTGTCAGTCTGTGCAATTCCAGTTCCTCCAGCCCCTCCAGGTACCAGGGCTGTTCCAGACCCCAGGGTTCTGCTGACCCTCGGCTGGAGGGTGCCTTTCCTCCAGCAGGAGCTCCGGCCAGAGCCAGTGCTCAAAGCTTTGGAAGTGCTGAGTGTGTGGGGATAACGTGGTGTGGGCTCCTGTCAGTGTCAAATTACTGCTTCATTCTGCTCTCTGTGAAGGCAATCCAAACAGAAATGGACAAAGTGTTGGAGCACTTCCCATTTGTATAAAACCTCTGCTTGACTGAGCTTCTAAACATGCTGCTAACTGTAAACCTCTGAGCTCTTCAATATTTTAGATTAATCCCCTGCATGTTAATGTGAAGCCTGTCAATGCCTTATACGTACAAGGTGCAGCTCTTCCTTTTTCAGTGACAGCGGTTTAATTGAGCAACACTTTCAGTATTTTAAAATCCTAGGGTCCGTATTGATTTGTATTATACATTTTAAACTAAGAGTATCCTGTTAGATTAAAACCATGAACTAGATTAAACACTTAGCACTTTTTCTCTTAAGAAATTTCATTTGGCCTCTTAGTAGGAAAGGAAAACTAACATTGATCTGGCATATTTAATATCAACATCATTGTACAAAGAAAAAAAATCCCTTGTCAGACCAAAAGAATCAAGGCTTCTTGTATCTGAAGTGAACATTAGGTGATACAAAATAATAGGTGGATAAAATAATAGGAAGACAGCAAGTTCTGAAGAACAAATGGGTGGAGAGAAGAAGTTGCATTCTGCTGCAGTGTGATCATGTAGAAATAAAGTATTGGTCTGTGTACCTTCCACAGGAGTAAGGTTGGAACCTGTAAAAATACAGACAGATGATTACTGTCCTTGAATTTAATATAGGCAGTTAATTTTGATACAGGCAATCTACATAGACATATGATTATCTATACTCTTAGTTTTTTGCTGTATTTATGGGAAATAATAAAACCATTATTCCAGTTGGAAAACTGCTTCCGGCCAGGTAAAAATGCAATTTAAAGCGATTCTTGTTAATACATATTGTGGCAAGTAAGTAGAAGGAGGTTCATAATATGCACATGAAATAAATATTTCATTTTCTGTTCTTCTGCCAGCAGTTCATGATACATAAATTTTTCAGATAATGTCATGATGCTGGATCCTGTGCTGCAGTTGGTGGAAATTGCAGCTGAAGGAATTGGTGAGGTCCTGGCAGAATTCACTGAGAAACCTGACTTTAGGACATTAAAGGTTTTTGATTGAAGTGAAGCTACCACTGTCAAGAGAAGGAATAAGCATGCTTGCCCATATTTCTGCTTAGAGCAATCCTGACCAAGTGACTGATGTGTGAATTCTGCAGTGTGAATATTTTTCCACATGCAGATAACACAGAGCTCTTGATGAACTTTGCCACTTGCCCTTCCATTGCTAGCCTTTCTTGTTATGAATTGTGTTCACTTTTCTTGTGCTTAATGCTGGCACTCATATGAGTTTATTTTGAGTGTGCTCTGAAATTCTGCTTTAATTTTCATGGTCAGTTGTCAGGTGGAATGGAACAACACTCCCTGTTATCCACCTGCTCAGTTCTTACCTTCCCCTCTGTCAGTGCTGCTCCCTGGCACTCCACATCCACTGTCCCCACCTGCTCTCAGGTCACTCAGATCCCATCTGCAGATCAGAATCTTTATTAAGCTTGTTATATTTTGCTGAAAAATGAGGGAATAGGAAGAAAGGCTCAGGTATTTCAACCTAGGCTTCAATGAATGGCAGGTTTGTACTCTAAGGCATTAAAAGTGAGAAATTAAAAAATAGAGAAAGTAACTGATAAAATCAGACTTAACATGGCAACAGAAATTGTAGCTAGGAAGAATATTTTAATTATACTTTTCTACTGCTGTAACTTTATTTTTAAATATTACATTTTAACTTCTATTTCTTGCATGATTAATCCCATTCCTGATTAATTTGAAACACTATGTCTGTGCTACTGACATGTAATACTCCTGGAGGGATAATGTGCTTCAGGGACAAATGTTAACTGAATGTGCTGCATTATCTCTTCTTGGCATAGCAAACAAAGGAGAAAAAAAAATCATTTATTTCCAGCTTCAGAAAGCAGCTTTAGGGGATCACAGTGGCAGTGCTTTGAATTCAGCAGAATGATTGTGGTAGGTTTTCGTTAGTTTTATCAGTAGACAGGAATGATGACACACTTCATCAGTAGACTTGGGAACTTAAAACCTCTGTGGAATCCATTCAAGTTGAAACAGCAGTCCTGTTTATCTATGCAACATTGCCATCTTCTCTCCCCTCTCTGCTACTCATTCTAGAGAATGAATATATTGCTGGACTAATGAAACAATGATAGATATTTCTAGACTTTGATGGCCTCAACTAATCTGACAGGAGAGATGCAATGATATATTTGAATGAGCTTTTTAGAGAGCTTAGCACTGCTATAGGAATGACATAGATCCAAGGCATTCAATTATTCCGCTGCTTTGTGTTCCTGGGAATATTTCTGGTGACTGATAGCAGAGAATGGTATAAAGGTTCTCTGCAAGAGAAAAGAGGGAAAATGTGGAATGCAATTGGCTCTTGAAATAGATCAGGAGACAAGTGAAATGCCGTTTGGATCCAATTGTTACTGCATGTTAATATGTGCTTTGCTCTGTGTGAGGTGTACATGTCTGTCTGTCTGCCTGTTGTGACTGTGAAACCATGGGGGTGGATTTTCCAGTAACATTTTACAGAAAAATGCCTTAAAAACATCTGCATGCAGGAGAACAGATTCAGCCATGGTCTCCAGATGGGATTCTTTGTTGTCAAAAAAATTTCATTCTTTTCCTAACTGCTAAATTAATGTGGATTTTTTTTTTCCTGCCTGGTTGTGCTGTATTTCCATACAAACCTGTAGATCAAGTGTTTGTTTTGAATATGTAAGGACAATAAATACATCTGTTGTACCATATCCACAGCAAAGGATCTGCTGTCTCTACTCAAGTTGGCCTTAGGCTCAAGTACAATTCTGATAAATGCTTTATAACTGCTTGGAGCTGCATCTTGCTGGGCTGTCTAATTTAGCTGCTATCTAATTTAGCTGATAGTTATCTTACTGGGAACGGCTCCTAATGGAAAAACAGAATTATCTTTCCCCTCCTATAGCCTTTAAATTTACCATTTCATTCAAAGGAATAATGTTTCATTCTAGTTTAGGGGAAAGTCTTCATCTGAGAATATTTCTTCATTTAAACATATACAAGCACATGTCCCTGATTTTTGCCTTTGTACTTAGATGACTTTGAGTTGCATGAGCTGTCACAGTTGAGTTGTTGGGTCCTTTTCATGAAAAGTATATTTTGAATGAATGAAAACAATCTGGAAACAGAGTTTGGATGCTTCAGGCAAATAAAGATTCCAGTTGTGCAAAGAATTGCTTTCTTATGTGCACAAATGGAATGAACACACATGAAATGAACTGACCAATGTGCACATAGAGTGTGGTCATGGTAATTGTAAATCAGACACTCAACTTGAACACAATAATATAATTACATACCAAGTAGGTGTGGTATGTAATTTTTATCTGTGATTTTAAAGCATATTAAAATGCAAGGTGAACTCGTTTATAAGAGCAGTAGAATCTCTCTTTTTACATAAATGTAACCATTGGAGGCAGAAAGGGGCAATGGGGCCATTTTCCCACCATTGGTGTCACTGGGGAGTTTTGTTTTGTGAGGAGCAGGCTGGAGTTTTGAAGTGTCTAAGAACACCTGCTTTAGGATTTTCTCCCTGATCTGCCAACACAGCTTCCCTTCATTTGCTGCTGAGCTATGCATAATGCACAGCAGAACTCTTTTGAAAAGGTGCATGACAGGATCCTGTGTATGAAAATCATAGAATTAGAAGCATTAGAAGAGCAGACTCCAGACAGATAATAATCTCTAATGTGAATAAGCCCAGATCTTTTTGTGAGCTTTTGTTGTGCCCCAAACCTGCACCTATAGCAAAGTCTTTTTTGAGACATTATAAATTATGCCCATGTGAAAAAGGCTGATGACGCCACACTGTTTGATGGTCAACAGTTCCAACCAGCACTGACAATTTGTAGTCTTTCAGTTCCTGTTCAGATACAGCCATACAAATTAAAATGATTTCTAAAAGCTGCTGTCTTACTGATTTAACTAAATACAATGTAGGTCATGATTTCCACAAGCCCATTAGAGAACTCAAAAAAATATGTTTGGAAGATTTTACAAATGGAAGAGCTTGAGTAGAGTGTATTTTTCCTGGGAGACATATGGAGACGTTTTGAGTATCACTGCATCATCCATTGGTCATTAAACATTAGGGTGACAGGCTCCTGTGATTTTTCACTATAGTTGAAGATTTTCAGCTTGTCTCAAAGTGAGGTTTTTAGGGCACAACGACTGTACAATAAACCAAGTGATTTTTGCCTGGTTTGACCCTGTTGGTGCCATGCTGTCTTTGGCAGTGTTTCAGATCATGCTGTGTTCTGGGTTTCAGTGTATCAACTATGTTGTGTCCTGTTCCTTTTTACTGCTAGATGAGTCTCCACTCTGGGAATGTACTCAGCTTGTACTGTTCAGTGCATTTTGGGTCTTTTAACAGTGCAAATGAAAATCAAGGTGTTTGCCCTGCCTCGCTAGTGAGCTTTAGGTAATCAGCAGTACATTCTGTCCACGAGTTAATTCAACTTCATTACATCACTGCTGTGAGGTTGCTTCAGTGTTACGTTGGTTAATTAAGCAAAAAATGTAACTCTATGAGCTGGCTTAAATATAAAGGAATGTTTGTGTGCAAATAAGATATTTCCTGTCTCTAAGAGTTCAGTCTTATTGACTTATCACAGAACACAGAAGCAATTTATAAGGAATGGGACTTGAGAATTCATGTATTTACAAAAATTAATTATTGGCCATGGTTAATGGTTGGTGCTTCTGTCATTTTCTTTACGATTTTTCTATGCATTTGTTAATTTTTCCCCTAAATGCTGTACTTAACATTCAAATACGAATTAGAGAGATGCTTCTGATAGTTGCATCCTTTTTTGTTCAGTTAAATTTACAACTTTACAGCCTTGCATTATTGACTGCTGCTGTGAGAGAGGATTCACACAGGGTGTAGGGGTGGGCTTTTCCTCTGTACCTCAGTTTGGAATGAGATATCTTATTTATCTTCCTAGCAGAGAGAGCTACAGCTTCTTCAGGTATATGGGCAAATTGATCACATCCAGTAATCGAAGAGAGCTATTGACTCATGCTGCAGCTCTTGTTCCATTCTAAATTACAGATGGCACAGTTTGTACCTGAATCCTCATCCTAGTTAAAAAAAAAAAAAAAAAGAAAAGGTTAAGAACATTTGTGTCAGGAGCCCTTTTAGTTCACTTTGACAAATGGCTCAATTGGTCATTTTTAATAATGACAGTATGCATGAAAAAGTAAAGTATTTTAAGATCACTTATGGTGAATTATATAAGTAATGGCTATTGAGCTATCAATCAGTCAAGGTGGAATTGTTGGAAGTCACTGAAGCAGGATCTCCAGGATGCTCTTCTCTCTCTTATTTTATGTGTTGTGAAAAATGGAATTTTTAGAACAAATGATTGATTGAACTGGCTCAGTTTTGGTTAGAAGAGTCATGTTTTTTCCTGGCCCCCATATGTTCAGGTAAGGAATATCAGGCAGTTTCCCCAGCAGAGGACACTGTGCTTCTGCTGTTGGCTTTGTAGGGTTTTGTTTTGCCAACGACCCATGGAAATAAATCAAGATATGATTTTGTACTTGGTATTCTGTATGGACACCGTGACTGACATTGCAATTATAGGTTTTTGCATTGTTTATGCGTCTCCAAAGGCGCATCTGAGTGCTCTGAAGCACTGGCTGAAAAGATCTGTTCAAGGTTTTATTACAGTATATAATTGTATTTACCCGTTAAGGCTTCCAAGCGTGTTTGTGCTTTTCATAGCTCAAACACTGTTTGCTTTATTTGTAATTAAATAACTGATTAAATGAGTCTCCAAATCAGTTTTGTAAAGAATGTGATTTAGCACAGTTCTTGAGCATCCATGTGAAAGAAATAGACCATGCTCTGCTTTATATTTCTTTCCTTGATGTTCAAGGGCACGGCTTGTTATCCCCCTTCCTTCATTATTTACATAAAACACTTTTCCTCCAAAGCAACAACTGAACCAGCCTAGATGTTTTTTCTGTCTCCCTTGATCTGTGAAATCATGCAGACATGCATGTATCCCACCAGTATATTTTGTTAGAGGACACTTGGTTTACAGAACAGGACCCTGTTTTGAAGCAATGTAGGATAAATTTCTTTTCAGTGACGTGAATGAATCTTGCTGAGTTGACTTAATGTGAGATTAGATATTTTCCATCAGCTGAGTATCTATGCTCTAACTTAGAGCTTTCATAAAGGAAGTGATAATGGTATTATTTTAAGAACATCCTAAAAAAGCATAGGAGGGTCTGTTGAGTAGAATTGTTGAAACGTAACAGATAGGATGGGGAGAAATAATTAACTGAAGAATGCTGCTTGTCAATTTTGTCCATCTTTGCAATGTTTCTGACATTTCCTAAGGGGCAGTTAAGATTTCATAATAATAAATATTTGCTTGTTGCAGTCACAATGCAATTTGTAATGGCCAATCAGACACATAAAAAAGGAACGTATGACGAGCTGTCAATTTGCAAGACAAATATAGAACTAAAATTTGTTCCCATGAAGTGCCTTGAAATGTTTTTACATTTTACATTAGATCCATATAACTGTAGATTTCTAATTAAAAAATTATCATGACAAACACCTGAGGCATTTATTTATGCAGTTTATGGCTTGCTGTTTTTTGTAAATCCTGTTTGATCATTCACTGTATACTTGTGGACTTCAAAATGCTTTAGTAGTGAAGACAGATGTTCGTTTATGGCCCCAGTAAATACACAGAGAAATAGAGTTCTGAAATGAATTATCCAAGAGAATTTCTACAGCAGGTCAATAACAGAATGAGAGGACTTCAAATCTTCCTTTATTTCCAAAGTGGAATCTGAAGTACTCTTCCTTTAAGTTTTCAAACTTTGTGAGTTTTATTTATTTTTATTTGGTTTTATCTGCTCTCCAAATAAATTAAAAATATCAAACTCTGCATACAAGCTTTATGTTGCTGGGACTTATGAGTAATGATGATTTATGCACATTTTAGTCCACGTCCTAGGCAGATGTATTAATTGAATCTAAGGACTATTCACACAGGTACCAAGGAGTAGAGCAAATAGAAAACTTCAAGTAATGATTATCTGGTCAAATTTGGTGTGCAAGATAATGCAGATGTTTTGTGTTCAACCAGTTTCTAAGGATTGCTATACCACATTTGAGCAGATATGTGCTATGTTAGGGATTAGATAAAATTTGACTTCTGACAATACCCACCAAAGTAGAAATGATTTGAATTATTCAATCTTGATGTTTGCTTTAATAAACTCTATTTATTCCACTATTACTAGAGATGTCTTAACTGCATATAGATTATTGCCTACATAATGTTGTTGAAATTTTTAAGTACCAATCATTCACATGAGGAAATGATTGCTGATGCTACTAAGGAAAAGATCTGATTTTTTCCCACTACTGCTTTTTGTAGTAAATTATTTTTGAAAGGTGGGCACTCAGATCTGAGATATAACCACGATTTACCTTAATTTGAATTCCATTTTGGGAGTAAAAGATTTGTATTTGGTGCAGTTCTTCTCTGTGTTTTGGTTGATTGGTTTTAGATTAGCCATTTAATGAGAATGGAGTGTGTTTGGAGAGAGTAATGCTGCTGTCAGTTTATAAAGTCTGCACAGGGGTGGAATGAAACCAGTTTGAGAGTTCTTTTTACAGGAATAGTGTAATGGCAAGCACATTTTCCTCAGATTAAAAACAATGGGTTGAGCATCAACTAAGAACATGCTATTATGGTCACCAAGAAATGGGTGCATTGATCTTCATGAGGCTCCTTAAAAAATAAAAAAATAAACAACAAACAAAAAAGCCCCCAAAGAAAAACAAAACTCAACCCCCCAAAAACCCCAAACCAAAAAACCAAACCCAGTCAAACCACAAAACCTTTAAAGAGCCCTTGGTAACTTGAAAAAACTTGACTGGTGCTTGAGAGGAAATCATAGGACTGATGTAACAAACCTGTGGTGAAGTGAAAGGGCTTTTTTAATTTTTTCCTCTCAAGTCCAGAGCTCCTTTCTGGTGTTAGAAGTCCATGAAATGGTATCTATATGGAGATCTTTTCTGTGCTTTAATTTTAATTTCTTTTTGTTAAATGTAATTTATAGTTAGTAATGGCAGAAAGAAATGGTGTGACTGCCTAAACAATCACACACAGATATTTAAAGATAGATTTTGATATATTGATTTCTGACTATTTCTTTAAAAGTTTGACACTCTTAGCATATTTAGAAATCTGACCCATACATTTAACTCTTCCTACCTTGAAACTAAGGAATATGTGAGAGATAGATCTTTTGGATGTGTTGATTAGTGTTCCTTGCTCCCGTTGGTTTTATACCAGCAGGATTCCTGTGAATGGACTTTAAATCCTCACTAACAGAGGAAGGCAGATTTAAGTGTCCAGCTTTGCATATTTGCACGTGCTTTCCAATGCAGACAACATAAAGAATTTACCTATGATGGGTTCAACTGAGTCCAACACTCAGAGATGCTTTCAGTTGCAGGACAGAGAGGAGTCTCCTGGTGCTGTTATGGAGATGTAGAAGTGCCAGTGCCATTTCTGGATGGCCACAGCTGCTGTCTGGGCTGGTTTGCACGCTGCCAAGTGGCCACACACATATTGATGGGCAAACACCCAGAGCTGGGTCCTGCTCACAGCCCAAGCCACTGAGCTCTCACTCTCACTGGAGTTTAGGGTACACTGTGGCTGTTCCCCTCAGAACTGAATTGTCATTTCCCTTTTCTAACTCATCAGTAACAGCAATGTTGTCCCAAAGAAAAGACTGCGGAAGGTTGTGCTGTGCGGATTTTTCCTAAGCTAAACACATGAGTTCTGTGCAGCTGAGCTACTTCAAGTAGAACATTTATTTTCACTTTTTCTTAAAATCGCTTACAAATTCTGATCAGCTAAGTAAGATAAAAAGAAAGTTAAATAAAGAAATAGATAAAACTTTCCTGATGACAAAAACTAAGTTTAAAAGTATTTTGTGAATTAAGTGAATTGCATCAAGTAAATAAAATGTATTCTACCCGTTTAGTATAGATGTTCTGTCACCAAGATAAATGGACTAGCTATTACAAGTATCTGTGTGGCTGAAATGCATAACAACATAATTACTTTGCCAGCAAAATGCTAACCTGCTTTAATCATTCTGTTCACAGAATAATGTAAAGTGATTTAGTGGGTAGAATGAATCCACTTACAAATTGTTTTATGGTCATAATGCAGTCCCTTTGTAGAATGTAAATTGATGATGATAATTTTATGGGCAAATGATTTTTCAATTAAAATGTCTTTTCACAGACAGAATGGGAATGTTACAAACTGTTCCAAATAAGAGTATGTCAGGGTGAAGGCATATAGGGTTATCTAGTGTATCAACCAGAGCTTCAGCTGAAAGAACTATGTTAAAAATGTGATTTATTTTAGTCAAGGTTTAAATTTCTTTCCATTACATGTGCACAGTAGCCTTATTCAGTCCCATTTGCATAATAACCAGCGTAAAAATTTACCACATAAACAATAGCAACTAACATTCCTCGTGTTCTCTTTGAGTCTCTTCTATGCTAGTAACTTAGGCTTTAATAATTATTTTCAGCTAACGATACCATTTTCTGTATTACAGTAATTGCAATGTCTATAAGGATCAGAATAAATCACTGCAGTACAGTCATCTTTAATTTTAAAATTGTGATGAGGAAATGAACTATATTGCCTAGCCTAACGAGATGAACTCCTATTCAGCGTAGTAGGGAATTATTTGATTATTCCTATATTGCTATTCTATTTTAAAGTGTTTATATAGAGCCTGTGTAACTGTATTAAGTCAAAATCACTTCAGCCTTTGATAGCTTCTGCTATTGCATATAAATGGTTTTTTCCTTAGTGGTAGATCAGCCTAAGGGAGAGTTGAATGGTGACTCTTTACAAGAGTTATTAACTGCAAAGTCTCCAACAGTACCAACTGCTCTGCATGTTTTCCATAGGATCCAAGTCAGGCCCCACCTGCAGAACTGGCCCGGCACAGGGAGGAGCTGCAGCTGCTGGAGCCAGGCCAGGGGAGGCTCCAGGATGATCCCAGGGATGGAGCAGCTCTGCTGGGAGGAAAGGCTGGCACAGCTGGCATTGTTCAGCCTGGACAGGAGAAGCTTTGGGGTGACCTCACTGTGGCCTTCCAGTTCCTGGAGGGAGCCTGAAGAAAGAAGAGGGACTATTGACATGGGATGGAGTGACAGGACAAGGGGAATGGCTTCCCACTGGCAGGGAGGAGGTTTAGTTTAGATACTGGGAAGAAATTCTTTCCTGTGAGGCTGTTGAGCCCTGGCACAGGGTGCCCAGAGAAGCTGTGGCTGCCCATGGATCCCTGGAAGTGCCCAAGGCCAGGCTGGACAGGGCTCTGAGCAAGCTGGGCTAGGGGAAGGTGTCCCTGCCTGTGAGAGGGGACTGGAATGAAAAGATCATTAAGAGTCCTTCCGACCCAAACTGTTCTACAACTCTGAAAACTGAAACAGAATTTGTAGGATGCTGTAGTGTTTCATAGCTGAGTACTTTGTAAACATTTTCTTGCCTTTTAAGACATATAAACAATTTTTTACTAAGCTGCTCTGCAGCATTCAAGACTCCAAGTTAATGACTGTAAAGTTTGCAGTTTCCTGAGCAAACTGATGCAGTAGCTTGCCCCTGATACTGAAGACAAGCAGGGAAGCTCAAATATCACTGTAAGAGGCAATGCACAGTTGTGTTACCAATATAATTAGCACCAAACAGTTCTGTTGATTGCAGTTTTGAAATTTTTGATGAGCAGCATCAATATTTAGTTGTTGCAGAAATAAGTATGTTTTGTGAGTTAGCCCCAGCCACGAACCCATCCCCAACAAAAACGAGCACCTGTGAACAGAATTGTACCTTGGGAGTGCAGTGTAATGAAGGATAAAAACACAGATAGATGTGTGATGTGTTGCTAAGTCTAAAATGGCATCCTGAATGAAAGTTTTAGTTTGAAACCTATAGTAAAGGAGGTACCAGAAAAAGGAGGCAGGTGAAGTCATGTGTGTGTAATAGATGTGATTTATATGGTAAAATCTATCCAAAGTTTAACAGCCTCTTAATTCGTATTTTCTATGGACTTCTGTTTCTCCTTGCAGGCTTTTCTCACTCCATTTCTCCTCTGCATGAGCTCTGAGAGTTAAAACCACCCTTTGAGCATCTCAGTCCAGCCTTCTGTTTCAAGCTCCACATGTAATGTTTAAGCTTTCCAAACTCTCACATATAATCTGATTGTTTCTACACTTCTCAACAGTAATCTCCTCTCAGGCTGTTTTTTGCTGCCCTTTATCTGTCATCACTTCCTCACAGAATGCTGCTGTTAACAGCATCTTCCTGGCTCCACTGCTCTGATCATCACACCCCTTACTAAAAACAAACTTCTTGTACTTGCTTTTCATGACTCCTGCTGCTCCTTTTCTAATCTGATCTCTAATGCAAGATTCGGCCGTACAGTTTCATTTTAAAGGGATTATGATAGATTGGTTAATTCCTTAATTCTGTCTCTAGTCCTTTCACACTGTACAATGCTCCTTCTCAGATGAGGAGTCCTTCCCCTTCAGAGACAGTGTGTGCTTTTCCTGCATTCTGCTCACTGAGAGGGATGGGACAAGCTGCATTTTTATTACTGTGGGCTAAAACCTATCCTATTTTATTATCTCTGCCACCCATTATTTTGGTGAACTTTTGATTCATATGCCTGTTGTATCCTCAAAATTAAATATTACAAGATTCATAGTGAATGCCTCTGGAGATTTCTTCCATTTTTAAAATTCTGTTTGGCTTTCATCATCATAAGCTCCAACTGGGGCCAGTGACTCTCAGTTAACATGACTGAGTCCCACCAGACAGATCTTTTGTTTGTTTGCACAGAGTGAGAAACCCCAAACCTCTCTTTGTTACTCATACCAATTATCAATCACATGGCAACAATTTGAAAATGCGGAGAATGTACGTGTCAGAGTAGATTTTCAAGCTAGTCACACTTTGCTGATCTCTTGGTTTTAGCAAAGAGCAGTTCCATTGTTAAAACAAGACATAATTTTTAAACTATTTGTAAGAGTGTAAAAAGGAATTTTTTTCTTCCTTTCAGTTAGAAATGTTTTTTAAAAATTGACAAAGTGAAAGCAATTCTCTCTTTTTCTGTTGTCTTTTGTTAGAGCATCTAAATATTGAGTCCTTGGCTGTGCCCCCATCATGTATCTCTCTCATGTCTGGAGGTCCATTGATGCTTATTGCTTATATTGAATGTGATAATCTGTTATTAAAGAGGAGAGCAGTACTGGGATGCTAAATCATTTCGGTTCATAAAGTTTATCTTATGATTCTGTATGGCCTGATTTCTGGAGAAAAAGAAGCAAAATATGTAGTCCAAGATGATCTCACATTTATATTTTTAATAAGTAGGGATTCTTAACCGCAATATCAAACTAATGATTTACTGACCCTCAAAACTTTTAAACATTGTTTTGGGTTTTAATTAATTTTCTTTCTTTATTTCTTTCTGATAAATGACTGTAACTTAGTAAATACCCTCACTCTGCTACCATTTCTGCCCTTTTTGATTTTAACTAAAAATGATTTGTCTTCATTTCTGCATCAGCAGCCAGGGTTCACTTTGATAGTATCTCTCTCATAACATTTTTCCAATAGGGATTGTAGCTGGAACCCTAACAAGAATAGCAATTTGAGAAATGTCTATAAATCCTCAAGGCTTTGTCATATTGGAAGGAATTTAGCTGGATGATATGGGCAGGCAAGATGCAGAATCAATAATAAAAAATAAGTAAGAAGCAGTGGGTGGTCTGAATTGATATTGACAAGCCAACAATACGAGCTGTTTGTGCCTGATTACATTGACTATAACTGGGAGGACTTTGATGCCAACTAATGGTTTTGTCATCTTCTGATAGTTTTGAAGTGCATCATCTCAGGAAATCTCATGTATTGGTTCCTTTTGTGAGTGTAGGATGGAGCTGCTCTGTCCCTGAAGCTATAATTTTGCCTGCAGATCTTTGGAAGATGTGGAGATTCTTTTGTCCAAAAACCAGAAGGAAGAATGCAGATAAAATCGTGCTATAATTTTAATGTACTTGATGTCAATCGTAAAAAACCACAACTCAAACAAAAAACATAAGATTGTGTAATTCACAAAATAAGAGGTAGATTTGTTTGTTTGTTTTTTTGTTAAGAGAAATGGATACAAGAGAGGGACTACAAAGGAGGAATACACAAGAAAAAATAGTGTAATCCATATAATATAATGGGAATATATGTATAAACCTATTAAAATAAATGGTTAGTCACCTTCATGATTCCATTAAACCTGGTTAATACCAGTGTAACTTTGTGAGCTTTGGCTTGTTATTTTCGTTTTGGCAGATACAGAACTAATCCAGGGGGAGCTGGATTTTGGTATTAAACAAGTTTTTTATAGCTTTGCATACTTAATTGGGAATAAATCTGCCACAGAGGTAGTGGGATGTACATGATTCATTGAGTATTTGGACTGTATGTTTTTATCAGTCTTCTCTGCTGATGCTCTTTGATCCTAATGGACAAAATCTCCGTAGGTAACTTTGCAGTTAGACTTATGAGTCCTAGCTGCACTTGTTTAAATTTTCTCAGAAAAATGGAGGAGGTGGGTTTTGCAGCATTCTTAAACCACTAGAAAAATATGCTCTGAATTTTAATTAGATTTAAATTATCATGGAAAATGCTATCAAGGTTGCATAAATTGAAATTTTGCAAAGCAATGAAGTCAGTTCCAGTGGGATTTTGGGAACAGACAGAGAATGTGCACCTGCAGCCTTTATGACATCATGGTGGAAGGGTGGTTTCATACTTCGGATACTTTGCTCATGCCAGCATTTCTCTCAGGCCTGTTTCTACTGACTCTCATATCCTACAGTTCTTAGTAAAGATAAACAGAAAAGTGAAACAGAACTCATCTCTGGAAACTGTGCAATAACCATAATAAATCATGGCTTCATATGAATGTGGTGACAGCCCTTTTTGACATCTATGTGTAGCAGAAGATTCTCTGTGGTTCTTTGTATTGAAATAAAAATAAAAATGAATTTTTTTGAACTGAGAACAATATGAATTACAGGATATTTAAACAGTGTCACAGTGGATCCTCTGTTAACATCTTACATTGGGGCTGTCAGTAATGGTGTGAAGTTTTCCCTTGGCTGGGTGCTGCTTATCTTCATTTGAAGAATCTTTAATGAAAACCAACAATGTCTGAGGGGAGCAGCATGAGTGCACGGGGAGCAGAATGTCTTCTGTATGAGAAATGGTTAAATGGGTTAGAACTGCTGATGTTGGAAAAGTAATGGCAGAGAGGGATAAGAAAAAGGCCAGTGAAATAATGAGTAATATAGGGAAGGGAATGATTGTTCCCTGTCTTTCACAATATGACAACTGGTGCCATCAAAATTAAATTATCAGGAGTATGTTCCAAACAAATAAAAGGAACACTTCTTCACAGAGAATGTAACCAAGTTTCAGAACTCACTGGATGAGATGTTATGGCTCCTTGCAGGAAAATTTAACACAAAGATATAGTTTCCGGCTCAGCCTGGAAGCTTTTGAGCTCTGAATTGCTGGAGAATGACAAGAACATGGATAAGACAGATGGTGCAGAGCAGAAGGGATAAAGGAGGGTCACGGGGTCATCACATATTAGGATGTGGAAGAATAACTGCAAGCACAGCCGTGGATGTTCTTGGATATCAAGCCAGACTGGCTGACCAGAAGCTCTGGCTGATTCTCTCTACTGTGCAAGTTTTCTTTTCTAAATGCTTTAAAGTGCTGAAGAAGTACTGTGTGATCTCTGGCCTCTTTATGGGCTATTTAGGGCTTGTTCAGCCAGGCCAGGGACAGTTCCAGCTGGATTCCAGTTCCCACCCAAAGGCAGTGGTGCACAGTTTGGGATTTTGTCTACGCTGCAGTGGCTGGAATGGCAGGGTAATTCCATACAGGCTTCCTTTAGCAGGTGCCAGTGCAGCAAAGGCTGGCTGTGAATGGTACCTGACACTACTGTTATCCTTTCCTGGTCATTTAGGTGTTGAAATATTTGCTTATAATTTGAAACATGAATGTTTTCCCCTGGGATTCTATAATTACTCGTTTCAGTGCATTCTCTGTTTTGGCATTAGCTTTTTATTTTGTTTTGGTTGGGTGTTTGTTTTTTTTTTTTTTTAATAAAGAGAAAGTATCATTGCAGGGGAATCTTCTATTTGCTATTTTCTAGAGTGATTTTAGAGCATTTGCTACCCTGTTCCTGTAGGAAGTTTGATGTAAAAATAGTAATAATAATAATAATAGTTATAATCCTTCCTGTGATAATCAAACAGAAAAAGAAAAGAAAGAGGGAAGAAAATAATCACACCCTGAATAAATTGGGCGTTTGTGGCTCTCAGAAAAAGTTGACAACACTTTTGGGGGAAATGCTGACCTGAGAGGAACTTGGAATTTCTGGGGAAATGTACAGACTCTTTGTTTTATTGCACACCCATCTCTTGGGAAAATGTTTGGTTCTTTCAGTAAGACCCCAGATATTTACTGAACAAAAATCTGCTAGAATATGATGTAAAATGATGGGGTTCTTGACAACAAAAAAAGTAAAATTTTCTGTGTTATAGCACATTGACACAAACAATAATGAAAATTTGTCTTGGGAGATGTATTGAATAATTTATCGTACAATTTGATAAATCTTAAAAATTCACTGTGGCAAATATCTAATTATTTTTTCATGTTAAATGTAGATTAAGATAGCAGGACTGATCTTTTGATATTTTAATTTATAAGGCTACTACTCAGCTGAGATAATGAAGTTTTGCATCTTGTAGGAATGATTATGGAGTGTATGCAATGATTGTTTAACTCTCAAATGGCATTAAAAACTTCTTAGGGGAAGCTTTTGCTAAGATCTCTGCTTCAGTTTAGAGTTCAGAACAGCCAGGATCGTTGTGCTTAAAAGTTATCAAAAATAGGAAAATACTGAACTGAGAAGGTAAAGATTGTTTCACTATCTTAGCAAGAAATCCATAAGGATTGTGATTTTAATTTTTGCTTTTTTCATATAAATCAAACAGACTTTTCAGGGAGAATATTGCCAAGAGATTAATTATTATTAATATCAGATTACATATTTTCATAAGAAAAGTGTGTTTTAACTGAAATAACATTTCTGATGCAATCTAAGAATTATATAATATATAATATTGTATAATCTTGCTCATGGATAATCTTTCAGGTGTCTGTTCTGTTGATGGATGAATTCTAAGAGCTGTTGGTAATAATGTAAGAAAAGATGGGCAATTGCTCTTGCTTTAATATACGTGAGGGTATTTGGTTGTTTACATATGTGATAGACTTCATAAATAATTTTTGCCAGGGCAGCAGTCAATAATGTATCTTACAGGAAAGTTATTTAAGCCCCGTAAATTAATTAGTTTGCCTTTCAGTGCATTATCTGCTACCTCATTCAGTTTTGTATTCTGATTACTTTGTTGCATTGTGGTTGTCCTTGATACTGGATTTTCAAAAATTATTTCCTAATTATTATTCTATAGCCTTAAATTTAAAAAAAAAAAAATCCATGGATTGTCAAAATCTATTTTTGGAATAGCAACATACTGTGAATTTGAGTTAGGATTCTAAACAGAATTCTTCCTTTCAGCTCAACAGGAGGAAGATCAGTGTTAGTAAGCTAACAGCTTTTAATGGGGAGCATTTTTCAGAGTTCCAGTTCCAAAAGGAGGATTCCCAAGACCTTGCTTGTTTTTATGAACCCTTTCTTTTTTTCCTTAAGTAAATTGTTCATCCATTTCTAGGTCAGAAATATAGTAACAGAGCATTTTTAATTATAATAGAAAATGAATTCTAAATGTCATGAGATGGAGAGCATTTGATGTGTTTAATAATGTAAAGAAAAAAAAGTTGTCTTGTCCAATAGATTATGTGGTCTTCCCTTAAAAACTGTCTTTGGCTTTGCACGGGGAAGAAGAAGCTGCTGCTGTGCACTCATTAATTATGCAGCTACACTTGGGAATCTGTGCTGGGGATCTGCACGACCTTTCCTAGAAATGACCCCTTCCAGTGCACAGAAAACATCTCTGGTTTGCTCTGAACAGTCTGTGGACCTTAGAAACTGAGAGTATGAGTCCTTTATGCAGTTTCCTTCCTTGCACTGCTCCCAGGAGGGCACGTGGTGGTCACTCCGTGTGCAGATCATTGCAGAAAGCAACACCCACCCAAAGGTGTGTGGTTTATCTGCACTGAAACAAGAGCAGGATGCTGCTGCTGTGAGAATGAGAGACGTTAGGAAGACACACGTGCCACTGCTGGTAGGTCTGGTCCCTGTTTGCAGAGATTTTGCTGGTGCTAAATAATACCACGCATCTTGGAAGTGTCAGGTTTTCTAATCCTGTATTTTTGGTACTGAAAGTTTCAGATAAAACTGAGCAGTAGAAGTGGGACAGAAACAGCAGCAGCAGAAAGAACGGATTAGCCAGTGCCTGACTAGTCCATGCTTGTAGAGGGAGAGTAATCAACCCAAATGTCAACATTTATTAATGCTGTTCACATCAAAAGCTGTCAGATGAGCACTACATGAGAGTCCCTGGCTTCAAAAAAGAAATATCGATTGAAATAAACTGCGATTGGAGTTCCAACATCCTCACTCAATACATATCCGGCTTTGTATTCTGTAACAAAGTCTCTAAAGGCTGGCAAACTCAGGAAAGTACTTACAGAAATGTCAAATCATGATATTCACCTGGTGAATACTTGTCTGTCTGATTCCTTCCATTTACTGTTAGACTTAAAGTAATAATAACTGCAAATGGAAAAGTTGCCAAAATCCCAAGCTCAAACTCCTGCACTTGTACAAACTCCTTGATGTGCTGCTGTGTACTTAGCTGTGCCTACAACACATGTATTATCACAGATATTTTAGTGGCACTATATAATGTGGTACAATATTAAATTGCTGTAAAATAATGTGATATCAAAAGCAAGGTTTTAGACACTGGAAAAATCCTGAATATGTAGTTTTTAACAAAAAGAGATGAAAGATATTTTAAAAGAAAATGATGGACTTCAATATGTTTATGTCATTGCTTCTTTAGCAGAGCTTCAGTGATCAAATTACATGGTCAGCTAAGAGAGACCAGTGCCTTAGAAAACATGTATTTGTGTTTGAGAGAGTGGAAGTTCCACAAAAGCAGAAGGGTTTTAGACCCTTTTTCAGAACACTGGCACTGCTTACATTGCTCAGTACCTCACTCAGCCTTTCCTCCTTTCTCATTTCTGGTTTATGTCTTGGTCTTTAGAAGAGCCTCAAATGTAAGTGAAGATAAATTTTGCACCTTTGCAAAGAATGGGAACTGCGTGAAGAACAATATTGCCAGCATTAAAACATTCCAAAGTTTGATTCTTGATTGTTCTTCATGTCAAGCTAAAGGCCTGAAACTGTCTAATAATGTTTTTTCTTGTCTGTCTCCACTAGTGTGAAACCAAAGCATCTTTCCTGTGTGATGAGGAATAGCAGTTCTCTCCAATACACAGATGCAAAGCAAAGAAGTTAACTTGCTTTATTCCTGCATAAAGGTCTGTGGGGCAGAACAAAAACTTGGATTTATGTATCTGGCATTTGTTGTTGCTCTTTGCAGTAGTTTATTTAAAGTTTCTAGATTGTGCCCTCTTATCCTGTATTTGGTACCCATAGAACTCTGCTGCAATACATGGTGGAGTTTATTTGCTGAAATGGCAAGTCTTACGTTGTTATTTCAGTTTATTTTCCGTTTAGCTTTTCATGTTTTTGCCATAACATATACAACTGTGTGATGGAGTTTTGAGCCTTGTGGTTTTAATATCTCCAGGTGCTTACATATCTGCATATTTCCATAGCAGGCAAGCATATGTTGAAGTTTTATTACAACCAGAGAAATCCGAAGCACCAGTTTTTTATACATTGCAATTGAAAAGATGGAAGGCAAAGCTCAGAGGAGTTGCCATTGAACAACTGCTGTTCTTTCCTGCCAGGATTCCTCAGGAAGTATTGACTAGAACTAAATGACTATTTGTTTTAGTTTGATTTTTGTTGTTTCTTTTCTCTTCTTCTAATGCTACTGATCCTGTCCAGTGTTGTAGAAACTCTACAACGCTCACACCGGAATATAACGCAAATGATAAAAAGTTTTGTTCCTTTTTTTTGCCGAGAATTGCAGAAGTCGTTAGGTTTAATTTTAGCTCTCTTCTGCTTAGGGATGAGGGTTCTTAGTGGCTTTGGAAAGCTCTTCTAAATGAAAAACTTCTCAAGTTTTAGTCAGTTGCCATCTAGAAGTTGCTGTCTATTTGAAACTCTGCTACAAATTATGTCTGAATGAGAAAATGGTGGTGGCAGCCTGACAATTCTACCATTCATGCTTCAGTTTGTGCAGAAATGTGGTCTGGCTCTATAGAAAATACAGCTCAGTTTTAAATTAGACCTGGTCTAATTGGAGTAAGTTGGACTACTGGGTTGCAATCATGCCATGATTCAGGCATCCTTTTCAATTCTGAAAGTTTCTCTTATATTTTGCTCTAGAAAAGTGGTTTGTTTCATGGATCTTCTCAATGTTTGATGCACTGCTTGTGTCTGGGAATGTGTTACTGCAGTAATTTCTGGTTCCAAGTCTGCATTTTACCTTTCTCTACTGCATTTCTTAAAGTAAGGCAGAAGTTACTGTGTATTATGTTTTTAAAATTTGTTGTTAGCTGTGTATTTTGAGGATTTCATGGGGGGGGGAACATGCTTTTTTAGAAATAGGTCAAAAGTTGTATAATCTGTTTCAGATGTTTTATTTCTTTGTGACTGGGAGCAGCCAAAGAAGTTAAAGATTGTGCTGTGTTGCCTCCGAGAGAGGAACAGTTTATGCTGGGTCTCACCAGTGTATTATGCAAAATTTCTACAGAAAATAATTGAAGTAATTGGATTTTGTGATACAAACTTCTGTGATTCTCTGTGTATGAATATATATATATA
>VXBU01015486.1:88922-108829 GCA_013400315.1 Bombycilla garrulus
TATATCTATATATTTGAAAGAAGCTATGCCTGATACATGCTTTCACAAGAGTTATCTTGGGGTGAGTTTGCAGCTTTTTGTTTTGCCCAGAGAAGCAGAAATGCAGTGAGATAGGTGTTTAATTCCATTCTGTCTTACTGGTTTTCTCCCAGAAGATTTTGCATAAAGAAAGTTTTTAAAAGCAAGTATGTTTTGTATCCAAATATGCATAAAATAATCAGGGGAAAAAAATTATTAAAATGGATGTTCTTAACTACAAAAGACACTAAATGTTCTGCTGCAAATGTCTCCTGTTTTGAATGATTAGGCAGAAAAGAGCTTGTTAGTGTTTCTCTTATTGCAATCTTTATGTGTCAGAAAGATTCTTAATGCAAAAAAGCAAATTATTCAGATTAGTTCTGAATTCCTCTTTGTTAATATGTATGATATGCAGCTTGCAAGATGAATTTCAAGTTGTTTTTCTCTGAAAATGTCCAAATATTTGATATCACTGCTGTGTCTTAATATATATTCATAACAATCACATCTTTCAGATCTGAAATTTTTTTTTTGGTTGTTTTGTTTATATCACTAGTAGCTAATGCTTAGTGTGGCCTCTCATCATTCCTTCTGCCTCTCACTGCTGCTCTACCCCAGCAGAGGAGAACTGGGCGACAGTGAGTGTGTTGGGGAACAGTTAGGTCCTTCTCCAAGGTCAGATAGTTGAGGTTTTTTGGCTAAAAATACTTCATTTAGCATGTAAATGCAAATCTGATTTGGAATAGAAATTATTTTCAGTCTGAGTTATGCCCTCCTTAAGTGGACCTAATAAAAGCATTTAAACCGTGTGTGCTAGAGCAGGGTCAGGGAGGGAGAGTGGGACCTGAAGCCGGAAGTGCTGGCTGGGTGAGAGAACCCTTTTCAGAGTGGGCAGTCAAGCAGCAAGTCTAAAACCTATGGAGTCGCTATTAATGGAATCTTTACTGTGCAATCTTAAATATGTACCACTTACCCTGGCATTTTCTAGCGCCACACCCATGATACAGAATGTATCCAGCTCACACACAGCTGGACAGAAAGCTCCCACAGGTCTGTGCAGCTGGGACTGCACTCCTTGTCCTGGCACAGCAAATCTGGTGTGCAAAGGGAGCATTCCCACCCTGCATGCCTGCAGATTTACTGTGTGCACCACAGCTGTTAGTGCAGTGGCTCTGGGAGACGTGATACAACGTTTTAGAGATGACCTGAACCATCAAAAAGTGATTTGTAGTGGCAAAAAACAGTCATTTAATTGTGCATGAAGAGATAAAGCGTGCACTGTGTGGACAGGCAGGCAGTTTGTTGCAGTGGGTGAGTCTGTACATGTGAGGGCTGTGCTGTAGCTCTGCCCCTTCTCCCCCACAGGAGTTCTGGTGTGAACAAGAAAAGCAGAGTCATCTATTTTTAAAAAGATTCTCTCCTTTCCATTTGCTATTTTGATTTGCTTCAGTGAAGCCATGCCAGTTCATGCCAGCTCAGGGTGGAAGAATGCATTTCTGTATTGCCTGATCACAGTGCCTCACTGGAAACTCATGTTCAGCTCAAATACAGACTCCCACAGCAGGGTGAGGTGTGAATATGAACCAGTCATGAAATCCACAACAGTGACCACCAGTGAGGTGATCTCTCAAGCTCTAGGCCCATATTTTTAGATCTGGCTTGTGATAACAATTGCCCAACAGAGACTGAAGGTATTTTTTTGCATTTATGATTCTTGCTTTGTGTGAACTTAGGAAATTCAGTGGGTGAAACAAAGGCACCCGTTGCAGTGGTTCTTCTGGGCAACTCGAATTGTTTAACACCTATACTATCACTGAATTGTTGGATTTTTTCCTTTTTGCATCAATATATGAGAATTGCAGTGAGGACTAAGGTCTATTTTAAATGCTTCTGTTCAACTTTCACAATTGGAGCTATCAGTCAAACTGATTATATTCTTGGATGTGGCATCACATCTAATAATAAATAACATTTTTTTGAGTGACAGGAAAGGTTAGGTTATCTTACATGTGGATTTAACATCATATCCACTTGTTACAAACTTTCCTTCTGACAAGCTGTAAATGAGAGTTTTATCATTGATTTATGGTAGGAAATAAAATGACGTGTGTATTTTTCACAATTAATCTTTTATCATTTTATTGACTCAGTAAAGGAGGGACTGTTTGGTTGGCAAAGGTAAGGTATGAGTTACTGAGTTTCTGGTTTAGCACTGTGCCAAGCTGGACCTCTGTTTTAATTTGTTGTGTACAATTTGTTGTATGCTTACCAAAGCAATTAATAACAATATCTGTGCTAATCACAGTCCTCTGTAGAGTCAGGGACACAGCAAGTGCTGCTTCAACACAAAACTGTGCTGAAATAGCAAAGGCTTCAGAGTCTGAACAGAGTAATCTTAGCCCTGAGAACAGTTGGGGGGTTTGTGCCTAATTCAAAAATTATGAAGTTCAGTGACAAAACTTAAAGGACATGGTGGCCTTGAGTTATCTTCACACATAAAGACATCAATTCCAGTATCTCAGTCATTCTGGAAAAGAGCAGGGCATGCACACTGCACCCCAGTCTCTGTGGTACCCCAACAAGCTTTTCTTTAGCATGGAGGAGGTATTTAAAGAAGGCACAGCTATTTTGATCTGTGCTGGTTTTGTGCTCTGACACTGAATCTGGCAGAGGCCAAGCATATATTTACTGTCACTTGAGTTATCTGAACACATGACTTGCTTGTCTTGGAGCAGGGGAGCAGTTTGAAATGCAGCAAACATTGGCTGTAAAAGTGCACTGTTGTTTTCTGCACATGATCACGAGCATTTAAATTCAGAGAAGCAGAATTAGTTTTGAAGCCTTACTCCTGAAACTCAACCTGTTACTAAGTAATAATGCAACCTAGGACTTGTTCTTTGATCAAGACCCAGATTGTTTTAGCAAAGCTGTGTTGTTGTGCACATTCTGAAATTGAACAGATCTGCCTGAGCAGCTGAGAAGTGTTGAAGCATGAAAGAGAGGCTTTTGACTGAACAGGTAGCAGAAAAGTGAAAATCTGAACCAGGCTGTTGGATTCTGAAATGGAGCTTTATCATAGGCATTTCAGAGGTGATTTACTGTACTTCACTATCTGGACATAAAATATCTATTTATATGTAAATAGTAAAACCCAACAACTTATCTTTTTCCAGATATGTGTGAATGGTTGAAAGGTGTGCAGGGCAGCAGTTAGCTGCGTGGAAAAGGCAAGCTGTGTATGCTTTCCATAATCTCTTGGAAAGGGGTAAGGAATTTTTATCATTTTGAACCTCATACCTGTAGCCTGAAAAGCAGTAACACATATTCCTCTCTCACCACTGGTTTTGGCTGATATACATGTTGCATTGCCAGATTCTGCCAGATGTATTTATTTGCTCTTTTTTATCTGGCAAAACTCCATTGGGACCAAGCACCATGTCTGTGATTCAGGTTTTAGAACTGCAGCTGTAGGCAGGGCTGGGTACATTCTAATAGAGGTAAATGCAGTTCACTGCCACAAATTTACCATGAATAAACTGTATGTGCTAAACGGGATATTTGTGCTTGTGGCCCAGAGAGATTGCTGAGTAGCAGTAACAATCTGATTTTAGTATTTCAGTGTGTGTGTTATCCCAGTGATCTCAAAGCCTAATGGAAGTACAGATGTTTGATATTTACCTTTTGGAGGAAGATGTGTTGGTAGGATTGGAGGTGTTAGGAAGAACCCCTTCATTAAAGCCATAATTCCTGTGGCTGTGGGGGGCCGGTGCCCAGCTGCAGGGCCCTGGCTCTCTGAGGCTGATCATACAGACTGGGGAGGCAGCAGAGTTTGCACAGAGCTTTTCAGAACCTTACAGCGAGTGGTGGAAGGTTAGTGAAGTATAATTCAACTTCCAGGAGTAATTTTTAATGTATGACTTGGCAAACTAAGCTAAAACAAATGTTAATGCAAACACCAGTTTCAGTAAGGCATGGATACAATTTAAAGACCGTGGTAAGATTGATCTGCTTTCACACTGTGATGGAATATGAGTATCAGAAAATTATCTGCTTCTTCTGGGTAGATTTAGTTCATTTATCATCTGCTCAAAAATTAGAATGCCCATTCCCTACATGTTACAGTGGCTTAATACTTGACAAACAGTGGTGCTGCCAGAAAGAAAACAGGAACAAAGGGGAGGGAAAAAATGTTCTTTGAGAGAAAAACTTTCAAGAATGTTACTATTCAAAATAGAAGAAAGTTCTTAAGTAATCAAATTAAATCTGAAGAGAAAGTAAGCCTTTAAAAAGTCTGTTTTACCAAGCTCTAAAAGAATCTCCAAAGCTGAACTAAGGTTTCCATGGTTAGAAAAAAAAATCAAACTCGATTTAGCCTGGTCCCTGAGAGAGCAGGGAGACCAAAAGCATAGGGAAGGGTGACAACAATCGAAATATGTCAAAGAATGTCCTCAGTCTATGAAGAAACTGCCCCAAAATAAAGATATGCTATGTTCTTAACATATTATATTTCTAGTGAAATTCTTTCAGAAAAGTCTCATTAACTGAGCCTACAAGTGATTCCTTGTCACATTGTTAGCACTGAAACAGCTGTGTATTTTGTAATCCACTAGACAGGGCCTCTTTCCCATATATTGCCCATTTTTCCAGCCTGTATTTAGTTCTGTTATCTCTTCTTTCCTCCTGGAGCTGTGACTTACATTTTTTCATTTAATTTCAGTGCACCAGGAGCAGAGAACCTGATGCAGTTTTGATGCATTGGTTGGTCCTGATCCATGGGACAAGGTTTGTCTATGTTGTGTTAGGCCATAGCGTGTCACTACGAGTCCCAGTTATGTCCTGCAAACATTTACTAATGAGCTTTTCCCTGCCTTGCTCCTGCAGGAACCCTGAACACATCCTGGGAGCTGCTCCTCCCCGAGGAACATCCCTGTTGAAAGGATGCCAGGAAGCTCCACTGACCCACTCACTGACATTGGTGAGTGAATATCTGAATATCTGCTGTCTGTGTTAGTTGTGCATATTCACACCATAAAGGTCTCGAGCTCCTTACCACTCTTTTTCTTGCATTCTGTGACATAAAGCTGTTCAAGATCACACAGAGATTCTGCCATTATAAGCAGCCCTCAGATGGAGTGAGTCACAGCTGATAACTGATAAAATCACATCAAGGGCTCCTGGTTGAGATTCCTCCTTGCAGCTCCTCTTGGCTGGGCTGCACTGATACCTCTGTCAGAGGAAACCTACACGTTATTTTTGGATCTTGTGGAATGAAACATCAATTTGAAACTTTCAGCTTTAATCCTCTCTCCATGAGAGAGTTTGGTGCCATATCTGTGTGCCCCAGATGTTTCATGAAACCAGCTGAGTAAATCAATAGGTCATCAAAGCAAGCTAGGAAAATAGAAAAATAGAAGTATTACTCTTACTGTTTTGTAAAAATCACCTCAGTGTGGTAGAATGTTTTTCAGATCAGAAGATGTGCTCAAAGAACAAATCCTTGGGTGTCACCAATGCAGGATTTCACTGAGGCTCTTCTGCAGGAATCTGCTGATGGTTATCTGGCCAGATAGAGTTCTCAGGGCTGGACACTGATTTTTTTAAATTTTTTTTTATTTTTTTGGTGGGGAAAAGATGAAAAGAGTTTTCTCTGTGTGTTTCTCTACAGCTGGATATTAAAGTCATGCTGGGGAGTATTTAGTCTTTAATTATTCCCTCTTGTGGGCCTGGAGATTTCAGCCCTATGAGCTGTGAATTGCTCTTCTCAGCTTTGTCTATTTCACATATTAATTTAATAAAATGATGCATGATTGTTGTAATAGGAGATGTAGGAAAAATCACCCAACAGGAAGCAAAGATTGAGCAGAAAGTGAGGCAGATGGAGTGGGAGAATTCCCTGAGAACAGACTGCAAGTGCAAGGTTTGGAGCACTTGGTTGTTGTGCTAACACAGGTCAAAGGCAGCTGAGCTGGAAGCCAGGGAGAGCAGGAGATGCAGTGGTCAGCAAGCGTGGTCAGGTGTGTCACTGCCTCATCCCAAAAGAAAATAAAACTATAGTGATCAAAAAAGTATGTCTGAAGGAAGGCCAAATATAAATACTTTGGACTCAGCCGGAAGAAAGGTTTGCTGGCTTCCAGATAGGAACTGCAAAGGAAGATATAGTGAGGAAATAGTCCTAAAATATGGGAGAATCTGGGGTGGGGATGTGGAAATATTATGTAAAATAAAAATATATGAAATGTGATTGATTAATAATGATATATTAAAAATATCAGGTTGAAAAAGGCTGTATATAGCATTATCCTGAGTGAGCTGAATTTTAATCTTCATATCTTCAAAAGAATTATTTTTGGTCAAATTAATTTATAAATTTGATCAAAAATTGAATTGTCATTTTTTGTTGTTTGTGGGAGAATCACAATTTATATTATTGTTAGTTGTTTTTATACTTCAGCCATCATTAAAAATTAACAACCAGTTTTTGAAAAAGCTCAACTGGTAATTCCACTAGTGAGACAGAAGGAGACAGGCAGATTTGAAAAATGCCAGCAAGGGAAATAGATTGTGCTACTTTTTTCTTCAGGGAAATAGGATCTTTTCATCTTTTTTTTTCCTGGAATGAGTAAAACTGGAGAAAAGAAGTGTCAGACTCATTGACAAATCCTCCCCTCTCCCCAGGGAAATTACCCAGCGTGGCTTTAGGCATCAGGTAACTTCTCAGGCCAAAAGACAGTGCAATGATGCAGTAATGAACACCATTAGCTTTTTTCTGCTCTGCTGTTGTGCTGTGTGTAGCTATAACTTCACCAGAATACTTTTGTCGTTGGCAAATTATTTGCAGTGCGAAAGCCAGATCAAGAAGCTGTTTCTCCACATCTCTCCAGGCACAGCAGCTTACAGGGAATGTGTCACCTGCTGCCATGGCCAAGACAACACCTGGATGTCATGTCACAGTAATGTTCCCTCAGCTGATAGCTCTTCCAGTTTAAAATTAATTATTACAGAGAGATAATCCATTAAAGAATTTAGTTATGAATAATAAGGCTAGATTGCCAGAACTGATTTGATTGCATCTGGTATTTCTGAGAGGAAACTCCTTGACCAATTGAAATAATATTTTTAACAGTAGAAGTGATTAGACAAAACCTGAAGAGCTGAGGCTAGGGAAGTCTTGATTATTGTCTGTTATCTCAAGAACATCCTTTGGGAGCATGTACTTATTTTCAGCTTTAGTACAGCAGCTGAGGTTGAAGTGACCACAAATGAAGTTGTTTTCTGTTTTTGCAGATTTAATGGCCACCTGAGGGCTTATGTAGCCCAACAGAAAATTTTCTGAATTTTGTAGTACATTAACAGTATTTCTCTGCATTTCATTGAGTCTTTAACTAAATGACATAACAGATTGAATTTATAATCAGTGTTCTTTATTTTCTTGATGCTGTGCAGAAATCATAACAAATGAAATTTAGTTGCATATGGAAATAGGAAAAAATTGTTGAGGTAATGTTTGTGAATGAGATTGAGCCTCTTTTATACGTATCACCTAAATCTCTGCTAGTTCTGACCTTGTCATTGTTTAAAAGTAGTGCCAAGGGGTGACTTTAATCTCCTTGTTCATCTCTGCTGTTGTCAGAACTAATTAGTCAAAGTTAAAAAAGGATCTTTCATGTGAAATAAAATATGTTGATGTATAAGCTTGTTAAGGAAATGTTGCTCCTCCTCTTAAAATCTCATCTTTCTGTTTGTGCAGTCTGACATGTAAATTAATCAGAGAGATTCAGGGCTATTTTTTCAAGTAAAATAGAACCATGTCACCAAGCTATCTACATTTCATTTTTATCTTGAGAGCTGCTGAAGGCATGAATAGCAACGGTCAAATTATGATCTGTTCCTTGTTTCCTATCTCATTTTCCTACTTGTTGTCTTTGCTTTTCAAATACTCCCATCTGGATTTACATCTAAGGATGACAGATGAGGGAAAATTTCAGAACACTGCAATGTTCTGTGTGTCAGACAGAGGCATCCCACTTTCAGTGATATGGTCTTATTTACATAGCCTTGTCCTCAATGTTTTCTGCAATTACTTGACTCAAAATCAAGATCCTGCCTCAAGACAGAACAGCATCCATTAATAAATTCAGGTGAAATTTTTTAGGAATTCTGAAATGGTGACAATTTTTTTATAGTCTTTGTCAAAAGGCAGAGGGGTTTTGAGAATAAATAGCAATTTCTTTTCTGTAACAGTGTTATATATTCTGAAGGCTTCCTTATCTTCCCCTGAGTTGCAAATTGAAAATGGATCTGTTCTAAAAAACTAAATGAAATTTACAGCCTTGAAGAAATTGAAAATATTCTGGTTTTAGGGTACTGTTTTCACTATTTGTCACTGTAGTGTGGAATACACTAAATTAAAGACCTGAGTATCTTAAGTTGTGTTGGAATTTCAATGTGCTCCATCTGTTTGAGTTCATACCCACTGAGGGATGAATTATCTCACACATCTTGGCAGTGCAGATAAATGTTTATCAGAGATCAGCCACTGTGCATCAAGTAAGTAATATAAAACCTATAGTTTGGGGTCGGGGGGGCCCACAGGGTAGAAATTTATGAAAACACACCAACATTTATAAAAATAATGTAAGAATGTAGTTATTTTGACTTGTGGGATGTTCTGTTTTTGAATATTGAAGTAAATCCCAGACATCTCTAATGGACAAAACAAATGGAATCTTAAAAATTACTTAGGAAATTTAAGAAGATAGGGGGTACTTTTCCAAAATACTTCCGTCTTCAGTGATAAATTCCTGCATGCCCATGTTATTTTAACTTTTTTTTTCACCAAGTGGGCATTGTATGGATTTGTTTTCTATATAGAAATATATGCATGTCACAGTCATTTATTAAAACCTAGAATATATGCAATATGTACAATGCAAAGAAAATGGAAAATGCACAGCACTGATTCATCTGCCGTGAGGAATAATTGCATTTGTGATTATTACTTTTTAACCATAAATTGATATCTTATTATACATATTCTGCTGTCCTTAGAAAATCTCAGAGGTAAAGCTGTATTAACTAATCTTTGTATTATCTGATCAATAGTGTTTTTTAGGGCAATTAAAAAAAAATTAATTATCTTATAAATGAGCACTGCCAGATATCAGCTTAGTGTCTCAAATAGGTAAACTGAAGCTCTGTAATGACAATTCTCTGTGTTTTGGTTGATGTCTGTGTGGCCTTATGGAGTTAAGGACACTGGTAGGTGGATGTTAATGTCTCTACATCATTTGGATTCCTTCAGCTTTCTGTTCTGAGGGAAATGCTTCTTTATCATTATTGTAAATCTTTCATAAACTCATTCTGGGCTGCATGAAAGAAAAATTGTGACTTGAAATCGTTTGAATGATATAATGAGGAAAAAAACCAGTCAATAAAGTGTTTTCTTTGAAAACGAGTCAAGGCAGCCTTTGTGCCCTGAGCTACAGAGCTCTTGTCTGAAGTAGGTAATGCTGGGTAAAATTCACCTCTCTGCCTTTGTAATATCATTTTGTTCTCACCTTACTAATTTTTTAAAATACAATTATTTTTCTCATTAGCGATTGTAATTTATTTAAATCAATTGTATTTATTTCTCTTAATTTCACCACATAACAAAAAAGGGGCCATTTGAGGACTTCTGTCTCTGATTGTACTAATTTCAAGAATTGATCCTACATATACTACAAATTGCAAAATCAACAAACTACAAAGTTATCCAAAACTGAGTTATTTTCCATGTGATATATTCATAGTCAGTAAATATTGTTTGTCCAGTGTCAAATGACTTTTGTAAGGAGGTAAGTGATAATTTTAGAAAAAAATTATCAGAGACTAAACAGTTCTATAATTTTCTAATTTCTTGATATTATTCAGTAGTGAACCTTTCATAATATCTGTTAAAAATAACCTTTTTACCAGAGCATAACATGTAATAAAGAAATAAATGAAGAGCTGGTTTATGCAGAGATAGTATTAATATTTGCAGCATTGCCAAAAGTAGTAGAACCTGACAGTAGGAAAAAAGCAGTGCTTTTGATGTAAGGTCTCCACCACCACAACTGAAAAATTGCTAAAAGGTGAAAACAATTTTTTAACTTACAGAACAGTAAAGTGTTTATTTTTTTCTTTTTCCTTTTTCTTTGTTGGTTTCTGTTTGTTTGTTTCAATGTTTTTGTGTACTTAAAAATATATTTTATTTCGTGTAAAGTTTGAAAACAAACTGAGAATGTTAAATTCTTGCACTGTTCAGGTAATTAATACTCTTTTTTACGGAGCTTCAATAAGGTCAATAGACTCATGACAAGGATGATTTTGACCTGTTCATGCTCTTATTGATGCGTTAGTGGCCGTGCTAATAGCAAGTCTGGAAAGGATTTCCATTCCCATAAATGAATTGCAGATAATAAATAATTCATGTATATTATACTTGCTTCAAAAAAGAGACTTTTTATCTGAAAGCTATTAAAAGTTAAAATTTATTCTTGGCATAGAGCATAGCTTCAGTCTTTTTCCACTGCAAGGAAGCATCTGCTTGTTTTAAAAGCTTGTAGTTTACCACCTTAACTTTAGGGCACTAACAGTACTAAAAATCCAAAAATTAAAGTAATGAAGCATAAACATCAATGCATACAAAAGGCAGTAAAAAAGCTGTAACAAGCCTTTTAAATTTTTATTGCAAAAATATGTCCCATTTTCCTTTGTCCTGTGAATGCAAAGCAGAAGCATTTATGTGAGCAAGGTTGTGTGAGAGGACGTGAGGAGCTGCCTGAACAGCAGGGGTGCTTAGTTCCAAACACTTGGGCTCCAAGGTCTATTCTTGTTGGCTGGTTTTGTTTTCCACTGGAGGATTCTGCTTTTCAAAACAGGCATAACTAGAATGGTTTCAGCCTTTGTGTCCTGTTCTCCCTTCTCTTTCCATTATTTTTACCTACGTTTGTCTTTTGCTTCAGAATTCACTCTCATGTCTCTTATTTATTTCCATGCTACACAATACTCTGAAGCCAGCAGTGTGTAATCACTTATCTCGTTTCTTAACATTTTGTGTCTTTGGTTTCAGAAAGGTACAACTGTGAAGAAACTCGCTTGTTTGTTTTGTTGTCTACCCTGAGATTCAGAGAAATAATTCTAAGAAAAACCTGCTGGTAATTTTTTTTCCTTAAAGCATATCTTAGGAGACTTCTACTTTACTGAAAAATGAAATGCCTTTGGAAAGCATTTCTAAAAATAGATTTATCTGAAGAAAACTCAGCTCTGGTTGAAATGAACCTCTTGAGGTCTTCTAATCCAAACCACTTTTCAAAGATAGTTTAATTAGATGGAATTGCTCAGGGCCTTGTCCAGTCAGGTTTGAGTTTCTCCGGGGCCAGATATTCTGCAGCATCTCTGGGGCCCTGTTTCAAATTTTAACTACATTCAGATCCCCAGCCAGATCTTGGCAAATATCAGGTCCAGCAGAGAGCCTGCACCTGCTTCCTCCTTGGTCATGTGGATGTGTGAAGAGATTATCATCAACCCTTCCCAAAAGTCGGGCACCTCCCGGCCTGCCGGTGCCATTCTGCCTTTCCAGCAGATACAAGGCTGGATAAAGTATCCAGGGGCAGCCAGGGGCTGCAAATTTGGGGCTACTTGCAGTTGTCTGAAGAAGGTTTCACCTCCTGCTTCCTGCTGACGAGGCTGTGGGCAGCAGACACCCCCCAGCATTTGTGCCAGGGTGCTCTGCCCCTGCCCCTGCCCCTCTCCCTGCCCCAGGAGCTCTCTCTGGCTCACCCCTTCCCCAGACAGAGCTCCACACGTTCCAGCTGCTACCCCACACACAGGGCAGGTTCCTTTCCTGGCCTGTCCTCGCTAAACAGCCTGGATTCATCCATCCTGTGAGCTGCCCCGCAATCTCTGTGGACTCTTCTTGTGTATGTTTGATTTAAGGCAGATCAGTAACAATATCAGGATTTCCTTGGATGATGTAGGTTTCTTATTGTCAGGGCATATGCCAGGAATTAAAATTATTCCTAATCAAAATCCTGATGAAAGATCAAAAGGTTTCATGATCATGTTAGTCCGGTTACAAGGGCAGCTAAAATCCAGCCTGTTTCTGCCAAGTCCTTGTAGATAGAACGCTTGTATGGTGATGCACGTGGTTCTAGCTGACTTTGTAGGAGCAGTTAATTAACTTACTTTCTTCTAAGTTCCTCTGCATTTTCCACTGTCTAAAGCACCTGTCACTGGTATTTTGGTTCCCCCATTTGCTGTAATTTAGTATTGCTCTGGTGATTAACAGCATTATGCTAATGAGGTCCTGCAGCAGATAGTTTTCAGTGTTGATAGGGGAGCAGATGGCTTGGACTCACAGTTTTACTCTTGGGGTTGCACTACAGTAAAGGGGAAAAGTGTACTGAAATTGTGCATCTTCAAAGTTATAGTAATTTTTTAGATTCTTGACCTTTTAGAGAATAGGAGGGGGGAAATTTGTGTTAAAATAAAAAGGGGTCATATCTGGAATCTCTTCAGGTCTGGTAGAAGCTATGGATTGAAGGAGACTGCCCAGGCATGGCAGAAAGTAGAAATACTGAAGGATTGGGCCAGGTTCTCCATATGTATTGAGGCATTTAAGGATTAAGTTACTAATCTGGCAATAGAGAGAATGTCTAAACTGCAGGCACTTAGGGTTGCCAGAGGAAAGGGCTGTTCTCTGTGAATTTACTTGTCCTGGCTGAGCTGGGATGAGGAGCCTTTGAGTTGGAGGGCCATCTGATATAGCAAAGCAGAGTAAATTCTCTTTATCTGAAACTGTAATCCCAACTGAATTAAATGTACAACTACTTATATTCATATAATTTAGTTGTTGTTTAACATCCTCCTGACTAGATATTTGCTATGTCATGCATGCAGCTCTCTGATCCTCAGATTTCTCCTCCAGTTGCCCTTGTGATGTCTGTGTTCTTCTCTTACCCCATTCTGGTATTTACTGAATCACATCTTAAAAATATTGCTCTACTCGGTGTCTTTTAAGGGACCACAAATGTTTATTCTTCACTTATACTTTATCCTGTGTGGGCAGCCTGTGTGCTTAAGGGCAATAAAGACTTGACTTGGATACCAGATGTGTTTAAATTTATTATCCAGACTTACAAGAAAGGTGTCTGGAAAGAAATTGCTTTTCTTCTTAACCTCAGACTAGATTTGCTTCCTACTAATTCAAAACTTCTATTGACTTAGAATGTCATAATCTACTTTAGGTTTATTTCGCAGATCACCACTATTGTGTTTTCTTATGTTTACAGTTTAATACACAAAGTAAGGAAATATATTTAAACATTTTCAAATTAATGTCTAGCACACTTTGAATCTCTGCTGTAGTGTTGTGGTGATCCTCCATCAGATGGTGCTATTAGGATTTAAGATAAGTACTTAGCCTGGTTTGGTCTTATGAAAACTGTCAGCTCTTCATCCTTTGTGTCATTTTTTATTTTAATTTAATTAGTGAAGCATTATGGGAAGTTTTAATACTGTTCAAACGGTGAAGAAAGCCATGTGTGAACATATGGTAAATGTCAAATTCACTACTGATTTGAAAACATGCCTCTCAGCAACTTTTATTAAATGCTGTGGGTTGTCCAATAAATGTTTACCTTAAGAGTCACAAGTTTTGTGAAATCACACACTGTTCTTATCCAAATCTAGGATTCACACAAGCATTCCTGAAAGCTACTTCTGCTACTCAGAGCCACATATATTTGGGTAGTGGTTCTAATTTGGATACTTACCACTTCCAAAGCTTTTTTCTACTGGCCTGTCAGCTGCCTGTTGGGGTGCTTGTTAATTTTTTTCCTCACAGAGAATCAGGTTTTTAAGGCACTGAAGTACTTCCAGAAATATGGTCCTAAATTATTTAATAATGTCATCAAATTAGTTCTTGTATTTTCTTCACGGTTACTGATGATTAAGCTCGGCTGGAATGTGCATGTAAGCCCTGGAAATGCAGTGAGAAATAACTGTGCTTCAAAAAGATTTCCCAAATGTTTGTAAATACTTAAATATTGGTGGGAGCAGGGTTTTAGTTTTTAAATTTGGCTTTTTACTCCGGGTGAATTCTAAATATTTTAACTTTTAACAATCCATTGCTCTAATTTGCTTGGTGTAAACAGATAAATGTCAAGCAAACATAATTCAGGCTGTCTTATTTATGCAGTTCCTTCCTGCTGCTGACCATTGTTGCTATAGTGTGACTGGGAATCCTGGAAAGCTTCTGCTGTTTCTTTTTCCTGTTATATGGATTTTCTTATATTATCCTTTATTTCCTTTATTTTCTTTTTCCTATATGGATTTTAAGTCCAGCAAATGTTTTTATATTAATCATGATCAGGGATCTTGATGCAAATACTTCTTCAATAAAGGCCATGCATTGCTTCCATTTCAGCCATCTCTCTGATATCAGAAAAAGCCAGGGAATAGTTTCTAGAAGGTTCTTGAAAATCATGATATTCATTTTAAAACCAGCTCTGGCTGGTTCACATTTCATTAAGCGCTACTTATCTAATGTGGTAGGGTGCTGAACAAAAACCAATTTGACCTTGCAATTGGTAACTAGACCTTGCTCAGAGAAGTTAATCTAGAAATGCTAAAACACATTTCAAAGTTTCTCATTTATACAGCTTTGCAGTAATTTTCTTTTCCTCTGGTAGTTTTTGGCACAGAAATACTTTTCTTCTTTCTGATTAGAACATAAAAATACAAAAGAAATTACTTTACATGATGTGAATGCTTAGAAGCACATTTTAATTGCATTTGGTATTGCTTGAGATACTAATTACTGTTACTGCCAAATACTAAATAGTGTTAGAGCTTTTGATTGATTTTTCAGTGATTAAAGGGAAAAATTCAAAATGTTTCTCATTATTTATTCTTGATTTGGGAAAAAAGCAAAGAATAGTTAAAACACAGTTCTAAAAATGTTGAAAATTTCACACATGATGAACAAAAGATAGCTCTGCTATAGATCTTAAATTTTATTTCTTTCCTGGATCTTCGTTTGAGAAATACTGATGAAATAATCCCCTAAATCTAAAAGCAGTAAGGCCAGGAAAATCATAATACATTTTCTTTATCTGTTGTCTTTATTTTTTTGGTTTTTGTTTCTCTGTTTGTTGGTGTTTTGATTGTTGCGGTTTGTTTTATATTTACCGATCATGCTTCCACACAACCCTGTGTAATTTTGCTGTTCCTGAGGTAATTTTTTTAAGAGCATGGAAAATATTGCAGCTGGTAGGAAAAGTGCTAATTTGGGTAGTTAATGTACACTGAAATCTTGGCTTAGTCATGTCAAGGATCTATCAAACCCTCAATCCCTCTTTCACAAATTTTGAATGTTGATGCATGTTTAAAACACCTTGCATGAAAATATTTCACTTTGCAGCTATTATACAGGAAACAAATAGTAATTTTAACATATGGTTCAACTTAAATTCCCAAATGATACAGGAGTGACCTGAGCCTCATTTTCAGAAATCATTATGGAAATCTGGGAAGCTTGTGCAATGTTAAATCCTGAATCTTTGTGTCTCGACAGAGAAGCTGTGGGAGAAGTGAAACATCTTTCCCAAAGCCACACCCACAGACAGGCCAGTGCTCTATTTCCCCACTCTTCTGGGGGTGTTACCATCATCTCCTTGCAGATGGAATCAAAATGGGTTGTTTCAAGAACAATAGAAGATAAAGGTAAAACAAGCTGAAATCCAGCAATTTATTTACCATATCAATTTGTCGAGTGATGTGAGTCATGAAAAGTATAGTGATGCTTTTTATAGTCAAGAAAAGTGTAACGAGCAGCTTTCAGTGTCTGCCAGACACAGGTCTGTGGAGGTGATCTTTGGTAGCATCCACACTATTATGGGGCAGTGAGTGTCTTTAGGCCTGGCTGCACTGCATGGCTGCACTAATCTGCTGTAAACAGTAGGATTTAAATGGGTCATTAAAAGGCATATCTGTGATAGTACTCCACTATCAAAAGAAAATATTTGGATGGTGTTCAGTGTTATCCTTGCTGGGCAAATTAAAATTCTTGTCTAGAGATCAGGAGGTGTAGCTTAGATTAATATCTTAGAGAAGGAAGAACATATTATCATCTTCCACAGTCTGATGCCTTTATCTGAGCCAGCAGTTCATGATGCTGTGAACTGCTAAATCCAAGTGACCTTTCCCAGTGATATTCACAGCAAGTGGCAAGAATAACAAGTACACACACAAGGCTGCTCTGAAACTCTCCCTTCCTTCTTGTTTATATTATTGCTTTATTATATTTAAAGATTTCTTGCAAACAATGGCTGCCACCAATATTCCCACAGTAATGATCTGTGACTGGGATCTCACCACTGGATCCAAACTCACTGGAGCTACAAAGACAGAAAAAAGGCTCTCTGTGCCCTCTTATGGGAAGATGCCCCTTTTCATATTCCTCTGGGATAAGTTTATATTGTATTGCTACAGTGGGCACACTCTATTCATACTTTACAAAGACATTCCCTGGGAGGATATTTTGACAGAATTTCATTCAGCAAATGCTAGCTCAGTTTCACTCATATTAATCAATTTCTCCGAGTTCTGGTCCATGTGTTTTTTTGCTGGATCCATAATAATCAGGGATAATCCTGAGAACAATTGCCTCTGCATCAGCAGGTCTGCTCTTAGATAAAATTATGTAGACTCTTAAAACCCCTTATCCTTGGCTGGAATTGATTGATATGAATTAGTGGTATAAAGTGCATTTTATTTTTTTAATGTACAATGAATTTTGTTTGTATTTAGCTTCTCTGTTTATTTAGATGGGAAAGTGAATTAGCAGTGTGATTTTTTAAAATGGGATTAGATATTCCAGTTTGGTGAATGCTGATATCTATTTCATCCATGCTCCACTTATGTTCTTTGCAGAATGAAGCAATTCAGAAATGCTTTATTAATATGACATTGCTTCTGTGCCAGTGTTTGGCAATATCATCAGTGATTACTTGGTCTGTCTGGCTTTTATAGGAATTTACATAAAGCAGAAAACTTTATTATTACACTAACCTGAGTAAATTCAATTATTTAGATATTTGTAATCTTGTTTCTGTGCAGGCTTTCTGAACAAAAAGTCTGATAGTCTCATGGTTTAAGAGCTAACATGTCTAGTGAAAATTAAAACCTTGCTAGATGACTTCTCTAATAAATTTATAGAGACTGTTATTAAAACAATTTCAGCAAGTGATAAACCAGCAGTAACACAGAACACTTGCCAGTTGTTAAACTAAGCCTTATAAATTGCATGGTTGCACCAGTGCCATCTGAAGGAGGAGTGATGACCACAAAGATGTATTTTCCTCCAAGCATTCTACCAAATTGCTCTACCAAATTCTACCTTATTGCTCTTTCTGTGGGAAGTCCTGACAGTTGGAGAGTGGAACCTGACGTAATCTACGGAGTCACAAAGCTGTGCTCTCCTGATAAAACACCAAAAACTGTATGAAATAACCCCCAAGGCCAAGCACTGCCCTTGGTGCCTGCCTGACTGTGCCTTTTTAAGAGCCCAAAGTAGCTAATCCAGTATTTCCCCTCTGGACCTAAGAGATGCCTTTCTAATCCAAGGTTTGAAGTGGCAGGTTGGCATTCAGGCTCAGAGGGAAAAGTCATCTTCATTGTTTTCTTCCTGTCTTGCCAGCATACATGTATTAGAGTCAGAGTGCTGAAGTGCAGCCTGTTGGTGCTGCTGCAGTCTCCTCTTGTTGTGGGATGTTATAGTGCCCTGCCCTTTATTCACAGACATAAACAAAGTTGTGGTAAAGACTCAAACCCCCATTTTTCATTCCAGTCTGTCTGACTTTTTGACCATTGGTGAGCATCAAAAATGTGGAATAACTTCCAGTTCTTACTTTTTTTCATCCTATAACTGAAAAAAAATTGCCAGCATTTCAAGATCCAAACTTGAGGGAAAAAGTTACCACAAGATAGTATTTTGTTTTTTGAATAAAAAACCCAACACAACCCATTGAAATTCACTAGAATTTTACTTCTTTCAATCTATCTTTGATTATGGTATTTTCTTACATCCTCTCTCCATTTCTGAACTGAAATGAGTAGGAGTAAGCAACTAAAAGTAGGAGTCAATGGTAATTCTGAATTGAGACTTTCAAAATTCCATTATGTCTTGAATTTAATAGAATTTTTGAGTATTGCAATATTTGGGAAAAATATACAGAAAAATTATATAAGTTTCACTAAGCTGTATTTTCAGGCCTATTAAAAAAATATTTTACCTGTAACTATTTAAAATTTGAATGTTGTCCATCTGTGCATTGTTGAGAGCTGCACACTTCTGAAAATGTGACAAACCCTTATGAGAAACATTTTCCTGAGCTTGCCCAAGGAGTTAGAATAATGGCTACTGCTGAAGGAAACACTTCTGTGTTTAATTGATATGATATTTTGGGTAAAATTCTGAGAGTATGTGCCAGACTCTATAACCACAGAAAATGTAATGCTCTTAATTTTTTTCCTCCTGAAATTCCCATTAAAATTTTCTGTGTTGTTAATGAAGAAGATAACTTTTACATCAGTATCTTTCAGACAAAAAATACTCTCTGGGGTGTGCTCAGTTTGAAAGAAATCTTCTCTGCTGTGTGCTGACAGAATTTTCTATTTATCAAGACAGTCTGACAGGGGTGACCCACAAGTACAAGAACTGGTCACACTCGCTTTTTGCTGAATATCTCAGAGTGTTATTTCAGTCAAGCTGGGACAATTCCCTTAAGAAATAAAGACAGCTATCATAAAAATCTGCATGGAAATAAATTTTTATTTTGATACTGAGATGGTTCTGAGATCATCTGACCTTCTTGTTTCAGAATTTGTCACTTGTTTGAGAAGTGTCATATCATTAATCCTTCATGTGCTGAAATGGTGGCAAAATGGGAAATGCAGGAGTCCAGCTCAGCCAGCCCCTGGCAAAGCTGCAGGTGGTGGTAGCGGCTGCAGGGTGTGTTGGGTGCTCAATATAAGCAGTGTCTGAGCTTAGGCTGAATTCAGACTGTATTGAGGGGAAGTGAACATCGAATTTTAAAACAGGCATGATTTTTGAGCAAAGTGTTTGATAATACTGAGGTTTCAAAAAGTAAAAATTCTGTGACTTTCAAGCGCACATTGGTTTTTGGTTTGCTTTCTCCCCCACTCTGGTACCAGCTGTTTCTTTTCATTTTCATTTTTCCTTTGATCTGTTGACCTTGTTAAAACAAAATAAAGCCTTTCTACATTTTTTTTAATTTTTTGAAAAATTTTTCAAAGGAAATGAGACTGGAGCCTAAAAACCTTTGGTTTTCCCCTTAAAAAGGCAAACACCTTTATGTGTTATCATTGATCTAGTAAGAAGCCATCAAGCTTTCAAGTGTTCCTTATCTACATAACATATTTTAGAAATAAAAGCCTTGTTGGTAAATTGCAATTAGACTTTGCCATTTTTAAGCTGACTGCCAAAAATTCGCTCAGTATTAAAGGTGAAGATAAATGAAGGCAAATAGAAGGCAAATTAATGGCAGTTCCGGGTTTTGAGCAAGGTATTTTTTCTGTGGAAACATGTTTGGACTGTGAGCAAGATCTGTGGATTTGGTCAGTGGCACTTGGCTGTGGTGGGGTTTGTTAATTAGTCCAG
The DNA here is from genome assembly GCA_013400315.1 of Bombycilla garrulus. Taxonomy (NCBI): domain Eukaryota; kingdom Metazoa; phylum Chordata; class Aves; order Passeriformes; family Bombycillidae; genus Bombycilla; species Bombycilla garrulus. Next base: position 108,649 of record VXBU01015486.1, read on the forward strand.
GTGGGATGGCTGTGGCTGTGACTGTGGCGGTGGCTGTGGCTGTGACTGTGATTGTGACTGTGGCTGTGACTGTGACTGTGGCTGTGTGACTGTGGCTGTGACTGTGACTGTGGCTGTGGCTGTGGCTGTGGCTGTGGCTGTGGCTGTGACTGTGACTGTGACTGTGGCTGTGTGACTGTGG
>VXBU01015486.1:109516-141801 GCA_013400315.1 Bombycilla garrulus
TGTGATTGTGACTGTGACTGTGACTGTGACTGTGACTGTGACTGTGGCTCTGACTGTGACTGTGACTGTGACTGTGGCTGTGGCTGTGACTGTGACTGTGGCTGTGACTGTGGCTGGCCCTGGGGGCGATGCAGGACACCGGGGGGAAGCCAAGGCTGCTGCTGCCTGTCCTACCCAGCTCTACCCTGGAGATAAGAGGAGGGATGAAGGCAGAAACTTCTGGCATGGTGACAAAACTGAGACTGAAAGAGTCCATGCACCTCAATGAAGACACAAAACAGTAAGTGTATCTTTTCTGGATGAATCAGATATTATAGAGAATTTAATAAAAGTTGATAGCATAGGCAGAAGTATGAGCCGAGTGCAATGTAAGAGTAATGATCAGTTAAAATTGCTTCCATGTCGAGTGCCAGTGAAATGTGAAGTGCCTGATTTAGCTTTATGTTCACACAGAGCACACAGCTGTACCCTGGAGAGGAACAAACCTGGCAGGAGTTTCAAGGTGAGTGACCACGGAGAACCTGCAGGATGTGAGTTGGAAAGAAAGGTGGCCTGTGTGGTGGCTTTTTAATAACTGCATGAATATTTACTGTAGTTTGAATTCTTTCTTCATTTGGAGTCCCAGGACACTACTCAGAATCCTGGTGTCATGAGGAGGATGCTCAGTTGCTTCTGGAAATAGAGAGTTCTATTAGCACAGCTGTTCCAGGCTGTGACAGGATATCTGTCCTTAGAGAATTTCAGTTTGGTTTGGGGATTTGAATATGAACTGAGAGTAAGGTGTCAAAAGCAGGGAGCCCTTCTGAGAGTTTCTCAAATAGCAGATTAAGAAAAGGTTTGATGAATTTTGCCATTGTGGAATTGACCATTTTGCTTTGCTGGGGAGCTGAGTAGTTTAAGCAGCAAGGAGAGTCTGCCCACTGCGTGCTTTCAATGATCCAGCACCATGGAATCAGGGGAAAAGAAATCATGGCAAAGTACATGAGTGTATTCTCAGAGAACTCACAGATCTGGAGTGGAAACCAGCTGTGAAGGGGGCAGAGGGAATGAGAAACACTTAACTAATAGAAATTTAATTACCTTCACTTGTCCTCATAACCAGGTCAGAAGTAGACCACACCTCAGTGTACTTACTGGTCTTCAGTTATCTTTAATTAGAATATTTATTCTAATTATTTTTATTCCCAGGGAATTGTATATTGTCAGGCCCAGGGAATTCTGTATTGTCAGACTATATAATTCCTTTATGTAAACATTGAGAGATATGCTTTAGAGCTGAGGGACTTTGTGTTCTTTGATACCAATTACATTTTCAGTTTCATCACACATATCCTGAATCATCTAGATAGTTTACACATTTAGGTATCTTTCATTTTAGATATTCAGTACTCAGGTATTAATTTGTTAGGAACTTATTTTTTATTAAATCCCTTGTAAATTGCACTATACATACACAAATGTATATATATATATATATATATATATTCAAATGAGTCAGGCAAAGTTATCTTCATTGAGTAATAAAAGCTATTCAATTGCCTCCTATATTTTGATCTGTAACATGAGGTTGATTTATCTTTTGACCATTTTCTATGCTCAGTATTATCCCTGTCACTAAATAAGTTATCAGATTTTTAATTATCTGCAATATTATGTGGCTTATGAGATGCTTCTCAGCATATAGAACCATTGCAGTGCTCAGTCATTGTCATTTCACATAAGATGAGCAGAATAGTATTTTCTTTTCCGTGAGGAGTTTAAATTCTACTTCTGCTGTTCAATTGTAAATTTGCCCAAGCTTTTTTCTTTAAAATTTGAGTTCCTAATTTAAGTTTCTTAAGTGCTCAACCCCAGTTTTCCTTCAGAGTATGTTTGAAATATGATCAATCTCATCTATGTATGCTGGTAAAAGTTCTGTGCAGATAAATCAAAGTCTGGGTTTGCAAAGAAGAACATTATTCCATTATCAAATAAATCACCCAGTTTATGACTCTTTTTAACTGCACTGCCAGAAGTTATTTACTGAATGATCATGAAATACAGATGGTATTTCACTCAGAGTCACAGATACCTGAGCAGGTCAAATATTTTAGTGCATAACTACAGCACAAAACAAGACAATGTGAAGGCCAAATCCAGTAGTTCTGTGATATTTCACACACAAATAGAGCTTTTTATATTTGCTTCAATATTAGTAGTTGTTGGTATGTCAGTAGTTTATAAATGAATATGTAGTTGTACTTTCATCCCGAGAACCCCACATCTGTTCGGTACGAGCCCCGTCAGGGTCAGGGCTGGTGGGGCAGGTTTGGTGCTGACTGAGGGATGGATGGCTCTGTTCCCTTTCCAGGCTTTGTCCAACACAGCACAGAGCAAGGCGTGGAACAGCTGCATAAAACTCCAACCCATTTGTTAAAAAACACCCCAGTCCTGGCATCAGGCAAAGTCTCATGATTCAGCAAACCTCCTCCATGCTAAAAAAACCCCCAAAGTACAAAAATAAACACCTTAGGTGAGTACATAAAGTACCAATACTTCTGATAAGGTACTATGGAATCTAGTTACCATTGGAGTTTCATATCTGTGACTTCTATTCCCACAGTTGCGGTGGATTTTGGTATTTTAGTGGCTGCTCCATCTGGGGTTTCATTCCTTGTCAATCTGTGCAGGGTGTTGTCACCCCACTTGGTTTATTTTCTCTCTGGTAAGATATCATAAATTCCTTTCAATATAAGAGAGTTTTCTGTGGTTCAGTTGTAGATCATGTACTCTACAGTATTGTTCTACATTTTTGGCATCTGAGCTTTATTGTATCTCAGAAAGGCATGAGCAGGGTGGCCACTGATACTTGTGAGTCCTCTGCATAAAGTCTGGAACTTCAAGCAGGTGCCTTAAGAAAGATCAGGGTGTTTTCCTTTGGTGATGGAGCAGGAGGGCTCCTTACTTCAGACTGACACAGGCAGAAATTAAAATAGTCTAGAGCAGCAATGCTGGTACTCATGCCCTGGAAGATTTTCAGCTGCATGCTGCAGGTCAGATGCACAAAGCACTAAAATCATCCCATCAATTTAAGGAAATGTTGTGAGAGGCCAGAGAAGCAGTGTATTCCTCTTTGCTCTGACTTGCTTTGTACTTACTGCTATTTCAGACACAAACTAGTGTTTTAAAATCATGTTTTGATGCTCACTTAGAATAATCTGCAGAACCCTGTAAAGCTATACCAGGATTTGCTAGCAGCAGTGTGTCTTGATTCACATTTTTATAAAGAAGTATTTCAGCTTTGCCCAATGGATAAAACAAAATAATAATGCTTAGCAATAAAGCAGAATGAAATGGATTTATGAACTTTTGTTAGTAATTTTAGGATGAATCCTCTGAGTTCCTCATGAATTGCACTCAGTGAAGTATATGCAAATAATCAATATTTCTGGTGAAGCGGGCAGGTTTACCGATCTAGATCTTTGAAGATTTTGACAAACTGTCCCTAAAAAAATAAAAATATAAATGTAAGAACCCTCCAATAAAACCATCAGTTTTTGAAGTATGAATTGCTTTGCTTTCACATTTCAAAGGAACTCTTAATTTGAAACTGTTGTTTTACTATGGAACATACAGAAATACTAAAAATTGATCACATTAAGAGGGAACATTTCTTTGGTACTGGCAATTTTGATACGTTTGAAAAGCTAATGAACTGGGAAATGATGACTTTATGTTCAAAATTATTTTTGAGTACCCTGTCATGTAAAAACAAGTTTAATTATGTGTTACATCCACTGCTTCCCAAAGAAGCAAAAGAATTCTTATCTAGCCATTTCTCAGGATATTCAGCATGCCAGGAAACAGATCATCTTATTCTAGTGAAGAAAAGCAGTAGGTTTTTTTTCCTAGTATTTATAGAGTATTTATTGTAATGCAAACAGTGATCACTTCTTTCCAAGAGCCAGTTTATCAGGTACGTAATATACAATACGCATCTGTATTAGGAAAATTTTATTAACATAAACATGTTTATAATAATTCATATATTTATATTTTAACTGTCATTAAATAATGAAAAAGACAGAGAAATAAATACTCAGAGCTGTGACTGTGTGTGCAGAAATGCATATGCTGATATTTCAGCCTCAAAACTGAGGAGTATTTCCTGGTGCTTGGTCCCATGAATTGCCAGAGGATGTGATGTAGATTTGTAATCTATTTTAACAGATATCACAGAGGAGTATGTCTTAGGGTGTGGCAACACTTTAGCTTTGAAATAGATGCTTATAGAATAATGCTATTCTACTTCATGTGTTCCTGAGAATATTCTTTCTGCAATTACGAGCCCAGTGCCAAATATTGACCAAAAGGTTTGTATTTTTACCTTTTCCAGCATTATTGTTATCCCATAATGTAGTGTAAACTAGACTAGACACTCACTGCAAGTACACACTTGACTTTCCGTGGAGGTCCTTTTCATCTGGTCATCAACTAAAACCTTTTCTCCCCAGGCATCTGGACCCCAGAGTGGTAAAACCTTTGGTTTCTCTGACTCAAAATACAGAACATTTATTTCTAGGCTGCCTGATCTGTTAATACAGCACCAGGATAGACATTATTTCATTCTTCATGGATGCAGGAGCAGACTGTAACTGCAAGGCAAGAGAGGAGTGAGGAATGGAGAAAAGAACTAGAACAGACAATCCCGGCAGTATTTAACAGAAAAGAGTGATATGTTGGAAAGGATGCTGCTGGTGTGAACTTGTAGTGGAAAAGTTCTTAAAAATGTTCTTTCTTTCAAAGAAATCAATTTATATACAAAAATACTGGTTGAATCTGGCAAGTGCACTTTGCAAGCCAGTGCTGTCTCTGACCTGCGGGACTCTCAGGAAGGTTTTATTTTTATGGAGTCCACTGTCATTAGAGAACTTGCATTTTCTTTCCATCTTCCCCATATTACTTACTGTGTCTGATTTTCTCTATGTATTTTTGCTTTTATTACTTGTACTGATTTCCAGCATTTTCTTTTGTTCATGTAGCAGCAATTGAATCTGTCCATTTTTAAGAAAAACCACAAGTTTCAAAGAAGCAACTCAAGCAGGCTACATAATGCAGGTATCAAATGGATTGGAATATTTCAGTCTGGCATTTCAGGAAATCGTGATGGGTAACTACCTTAAAATGAAGTAACAGAGAATAATGAACGAACTATGACTCATAATGAAGTCTAGAAGAAAAGAATGTTGAAGCTTGAGAGATAACACAGTGATGCTAAAATGTCACACATGTCATAAAACCTTACTGAAAAATGAGAAGCTCTCAGTTGAAGCTCTAAAAAAAATCTGTAAGACAGTAGTTTGGGTTAGTTTTCAGACTCTGAATTCATTGGAAGAGAAGGAGACTTAAATAAGACATTACATTTGTCATAAGAAATGTAAACATAAGCCTGCTGTTTTCTTAAAAAACCCCAAACACAAATGGTGTGTGGGTGTGAATTCCTGAGACAGGCTCTATATTTCATTTACACAGTAATTACAGCTGACAGGTCCCTTTTCTCATTTACTTCCCGGATGGTTCTCCTTTGTGTCTCCCTGTCTGTCTCTTTTTGCAGTGAATTTCAAAATTTAAGGTAAATGGAGCCAATAAGCAAGAATTCTGTTGCAGAATTAAGCATTGTTAGTTGTGATGGTTGTGGCAGCTTCATGCAGAAGATTCCAGTTAGCATTGTATAAATATCAAATGATAATCAAGGTTAGGGATACACTGTCAGGACTACAGCTGTAATAAATACAGAGGATCAGAAAATTGCTTCATAATGAAAAGATATATGGCCTTGTTCCAAACCCAAATTCACACCACCAGCAAATTACAGGAGGGTATTTTAAGAGCATTTGCAATAGGCCACAGTCATTGAATGCAAAGTGACATGTTTGCAATGATCTCATTATTTTCCTGTATATTCTAATTTGATAATATACACACTTTTCTATAAACATCTATACTTCTTCTAAACTTTTCTGGGGTATTTTGTTTTCTCTTTCTAAAACTTTGCCGTTTTCTCTTCCTGTGTTGGACAATTTTTATTTCTTATATAGTGAAAAGTATTTTGTGGAAACGGAGGATGCTGAGCAACAAGGGGCAACAAAGATGCATCCCTGGTCAAGACAAGCCAGTTCTGACCTGGTGAAGGTAGTTTTTTAGGAATGTGTGGGCCTTTCTGTGTCTGACACATTGTGGGGGTGGTATGAAGATGTGTGTTCGTCTGAAGAAATTAATTTATGACACAGTGAACTTGATGGCATCACTCTGCAGTGAGGGAAACCATTGTAAGTTTTAAGTCCAGGCAGCAGTAGTGCAATGACTGGGAAATATCTTCAGTGCAGATAAAAAGGATATTGGAAACAGAAGTTACTTTTCCAAACTGATTCAGAATTGAATTCTCAGTTATCAGTGTGAGTGTAATGTGACAACTTCTGGTGGTCTGAGTCTCAAGGACACCAACCCAGTTTCTGTCTCAGGGCTACAACTCTTACAGAACATGGAGCAGGTACCAAGGTAAATAAATTCCACCTAATTACAAATTCACTGTGCCAAAAGAGGAAGATGTATCTCAGCAAAGTGAAATGCAGCTGTTTTTTGGAGGTTCTTTGTACATCATCCTCTTTATTTTCTCTACAAAATTAATTTTAATTTGCATTTCTGATGCTCATGCTTTCTAGAATAGTCATCCACAGGCTGCAAACAGAAAGTAGAAGGTAGCCTCAGCTGACTGGCAGGAACACTGCTGTGCAGAAACCCTTAACTTCCTCTGCTGACTTGTGCATTAGAGGGAAAATGACTGTAAATTTACTCCACTGACACTGTTGAATGAACTGAGACTTTGTGTAAAGTATCATGAGCCAGCATTCAGGTTATGTCCAAGGTCAATTCATTTACATTTGGTAATTAAAAAAAGGCATATTGAAATGCTGTGAATCTTGAGGAGGATGTATGAAAGCTCATTTATCAGGCTATTATGACGAATATTTTATGCTATTAATGACTTTCCTTCAGACATGCTTATGCTCTTGCCCTTCAAATCCTCTTAAATTTCTCTACCTTGTAAGTTTGACTCTCTTATGAAAAACACTGCTTAAAATTCCATGGTCAACAATAAGTGGATATTCAGTTCTCTGGTGTTCCTATAGGAATCTTTATGTGTAATGCAGCATTATTTAAACTCTTGCATAAGCTTGCGTTACAGGATCCAAGTGTTTATTTTTTAGTATTTTATTCAGTTAACCATATTCTTCAAAGACCTAGGCACAAAAAGAGTAATATATTCTTTTTCCCTTTCCTTTTTACAAGGATGCACAGCAGAATAAGGGTCTGAAGTACTTACTTTAAATTTTCTGCACATTTTTCTTTTAAAAAATCCTCCAGTACTGAGACATAGGAGCTATGTGGGGAAAGGAATCACGATTTGCACTTACAGCAAGCTCAAAGTCCTCTGCTAGTGAGAGGACATTAGTCCTTTGCCTAAACTTTGAAGTCTCAGTAGTTATTCTGCTCATCATTACCATGTTCTTTTAAAAGAAGCAGGTTATTAGATTATGTTAATATTTCCACAGACAGCAAAGGAATGTCTCAGCTGGAGTTCTGTGTCCATTTTTCCTGAGCAATCTGTATGGCTTGCCTCCAGGGCAAGTGCCTCTTCACTGGAGGCATCAAAGAGTTTCCTGTGGCAAGGACTTCCCTGTATCATGGTGAGAAATTTTTAATTCTGTTCTTCAAAAGAATTTTTTTTGAAAATTCTTTTCTAAGATGCTGGGAAGAAACTGAGTTTTGAGTTAAGAGCATTGGAGCTCTAATGGGGACAGGGTGGTGTTTAAAACTCGGTGAGGGCGATTCCATTCACACTGGTGGTTTTCTTTCTGACAGGAACAAAAGTCATCAAGGTCTCATCAGCCCTGGCTTGCCAAAGCCAGCTCCTCTTGTAGCTGGCCCTGGAAGCAAGCACTGGCAGCTCAAGGAAGGGAGCAATGGCAAGGGATCAGGAGGTCACCACACTCGTGTCTCCTGTCCAAATGGAATCCCAAATCCAGCTTTGGTTCCCTCTCCCCACGTGCACGGGAAGAGCACTGAGCAGGTTTGGGATTCTCTTTCCCCTTTTCTCAGGACTGTCTCTGGGGTGCACAGTTTTAGTTGTACTGATGATTTTAAAGGGATATTTAGAGTGGTCTTCTAAAGATCCTGGTCAAATTACTCAGCTGTTCAATTGAGGCCTGTCCCAGACACAACTTGCTTTCTTTGCAACAAGTTCCACAGACCTTAAAATGTTAAACTTTTTACCAAGGAATCCATTTACTGCAGAGTGTGCATTATGCAAACACACTCACAGCCAAGGTAGCGCTGTGGCAGCCAAGGCAAAATCAGAAAGGCTATTTTCAGAAAATGCAATAAATCCCAGGACCTTCCATCTACCATTTGGCTTTGAAATAAAAGTTGACTTACCTTGAAAAGACAGGGGTGAGTTCTAGGAAAGCTGAAGCAAATTAGTAAAAAGCCAGTGCATCTGTAATACATTTTTAAATGAAATGGCTTATCAGTATCTCAACAGTTGAAGTGATGTTTAGAATTTTTTCTTCTCTAGATTGTGTGATTTCTCTCTCTTAATGATCTAAAAGTGACTTGCTCTGAATGACTATGACTGGTGTCTGTGGAATTCTGGGGTGGTCCAGTTCCATTTTCCACTCAAAGGGTGATGCATCCCAAGTTATTCTGCACCATTTCAGTACTGCTAAGGAGATGGTTAATAAAGAGTTCCAGAAAACCTGGAAGTATTTTGAATATAACAGGTGTATTTTGAGTTATCAAACCCCCACTGAAAGCATTAATGTATACATTTAAATTAGTTTTAGAAATGTGTACATGATCAGCTGGCTGCATCTTTGCTCACTCTGTGTATCTATATGCTAAATTGTTTAAAATCGTGCTGCTCAAGATTTCTGAGGATGTGTGCTCCTTATAATTTTTACAGTATATTACACCTAGAAATATTTCTGCCTGAACACCGTTAAACAATGCTGTCTGTGTTGTTCCTTGTTTTCCTCCCTGGATAGCTCTGCTTGCAAGCAAGTTTCAGCTGTATTTGACAAAATATGAAAGCCTCAGAATTATTAAGCAGCTCAGTTATGTCCCAGCAGCACCACGGGGTGCTAGAAAGTATTTACTTGATATGGTAGCAACCAAAAGACAGCAGGTAAAGGATGTGAATTTTGCCAAGCCTGGCAGCTTACAGGTATGATTAGCAGCAGGTAATTCCTGCACAGCTTCAGAAAAAGCACACTGGTAAAAGATAAGCTGAATTTCCCATCCATGGAGATAAGCTCCAGCTGGAGTTCTTGCATAATCAGAGAAGCTGTGTGTCACTCTAGGTTTGGATTCTGTGGGCATTGAGCAAACAGGAGTTTAGGATGTGACTTCCCCCCAACCCAGTAAAATATGCCGTGAGCCCCGGGCCAGCCCATGGTTTGTTTTGGAACAGCAATTTCATTTTATTTTTCTGAGCTTTATCTCTCTTATTTTCTCCTTGAGATTCCTTTTTCTACCTGTGCTCCTGTTTGCCGATACCACCTTTCACAGCTCCTCTCATCCCATTAAGTTATGCTATTTGATGTTTTAAAAATACTTAGAGTCCAAAAAAAGGAAAAGTAAGAAGTAAAACGGAATAAACATGTCAGTTCAACTTCTTTTCATCTCAGCTGTTTGTCCTGGGTACTGCAGCACATCCACCCTGGAATCGCAGTTATGCAAGCCCAGATTAGGGCAATTTTCAGCATATCTGTATTTTAGACCTAGGTGGTGATCATAGCTGATGAATATATATACAGCAGAACAGATGAGGCATGAACCTGGTGCACAGAGAATCCCATTCAATCAATAATAATGGTGGTTTAATCATGCCTGACCACTGTTAGTGCTTGAAGCATACTGAGGGCATTAAAGGGCTTCTCAGCTAGGTCAGCTTGCACTTCTTCTCTAGATCTTTGACAGAGATGGAAACACTCAGAGAATGTTTGTGTAATACAAAATCTAGGTTTTTTTTAAACACCACCTAATTTGATGTCTAACATAATTCTAAAAGCTTTGTCACTACAGCGTGGATAAGTGGTTTAGTGCCTGTGAATATAATTTTATCTTAAAGTTTAAGTGAAATGTTTGCATCAGAGGGTGAGAAAAAAGCTTCTGGACTGGAAAAGTATAGAAACATCTAGTAGGCTGTATTTGCTTGGAAGGTTACTGGTCTCTTAGGAGGCTGGCTTTTGATGGTATCAATACTGACCTTAATTACTCTTGTGATATTAAACTGTTTTAAATGATTTTCATTTATCATTATAAGGAATTAATATCTTTCTTCCTCTACCCATCATTCAAGATAAAACAGAATCCAGTTATATTGCAGCATAACAAATGTTCTAAATATATGACTTAGTGGCAGGTGTTCCAACATCCTTAAGCACCCCAATGCTTCAGCTGTTCTCAGAGGCTGCTCCCAGGAAATGTTCCTCAGGAAGGAGATAGAACAGGAATCTCTCACTGAAGGTGAGTATTTCTTGCTTGATCAATGCCCAGATGTTGTATCTGAACTCATAACACAGACTTGAAATATCTTCTTTTGTGATTTGATTTCATAAAACCACACTGGCCATATTTCTGCTTTCATGTAAACACTGCATGTAGATGCTGAACTAAAGTAGCTTTCAGAGGAGTTCTGTACCCTTCTTCATCATTCTTTTTATCAAGTTTCACCAGAGAACGTAACAGATGTTCTGATTTTAGATGACAGTGTACCTTTTCAGCCTCCAAAAATACATTCACTTGATGAAAATCCGTAGGTGTCCAGGTTTCACTTTTTCTATTGCTTGCTTTTTTTTTTTTTTTTTTTTTTTTTTTTGAGTGAAAATTCAATGCCTTACTCCAGAAGTGAAAAGTAACTTTATACAATGTCTACACTTGGAAATGTAATTCAAGTAAAAAAGTTTGGCAGTACAGCAGCTCTTATGAAAGAAAAGAAACAAGATTGAATTACCAGAGAAAGAAATGGAGACATTTCACTGAACTGGATCCAAACAATGTGTTGGTGTTGCTCTTCCCAAGCTCTGTTGTGTTTGTATTATGGGATAGCTTTTGCTGGCATCAAGGAATAAAAGTGCCACCAAACATTATAACTCAGTCAGGGCTTCAGCTGAGATAAATTTTACTTATTCTTTCTTTGTAGTTAGGAGAACAGCTTCAAGGCCAGGCTGGAAGGGGCTCTGAGCAGCCTGCTCTAGTGGAGGGTGTCCCTGCCCAGGGCAGGAGGGTTGGAATGAGATGATCTTCAAGGTCCCTTCCAGCCCAAGCCATTCTATGACTCTGTGATAATTTGCCTCATTGTGAATGCTGTAATTATAAAATGCTACACAAATGCTTTCAAAAGCAATCTGTAGGAACTGGAGCCTCAGCAATTTCTTATGTAAATCACAGTGCACACTGATTTCACAATTTATGGTTTAATAGGACTTTCAAGATACCTCAGTTCTCAGACTAATATATTTTATATTCAAAACAAAACCTTTTTTGTGGTTCTCTGTCAGATCACCATTGTTTTCTAAGTGTATTTTCCATGAAATTCTGTAGAGTTACTTAGACAATACTAAAGGTTTCCTTATTGCAGTGGTTATCCCGTGCTTAGTGTAAAGCTTTTGAAGTCATAACTGGGTAGGCTAGCACTCCACTCCCTCTAACATAATGCCATTAATGTTTCTGAAATCTGCTCCTAATGTTTTATCTCCACAGAAACCCTCTTGGAGTATTTTGGTTCTCTAATTATATGGGGCTTGAGATTCTTTGTGTAATTCTTCTTTCAGAAGAGTATTTTTTTGTGTTTTCTGTGTTCAAGGTATGCATTTGTTTTATCTTCATGATATTACTGAAAGACTGGAAGACAACTTGCAATTCTTTTCAGTCATTTGCAGTGAACAACAGTTTGTGAAATAAATGTGAAATAATATTTTTGGCAGGATTTTAGAATTTTTTACCCAAATCTGGAAATGCATGTGGCCATTCAATAGGATAAGTGTCAGAGCTCTGAGCTCCTCATAGTGTGTTACAGAATTCCACTGATAACACTGCATTGTTGGAAAGGATCCTTTCTCCAGGGAAGATACAAGGTTAATTTCTAAGAGTAATGTATTTTTCATGCTTGTAGCATATCAACAAACATGTTAATTAGAATGTGGTACAATTAACATGCTCAGAATGATTCAGATGTTTTACTTGGACATATTTCTGTCTTAGGGCTTTTTCTGGACTGCTGATTTGCTGTTTTGTATGAGAGCTTGTAATTGCTGTCTGAGCTGCCTTGGTTTATGAGCTTACCGTGCATCCTGGCTGTTCATGTGGGAGATATCCAAATTACCAGTGTTCAGTGTCCATTCCCGTGATTTTGCTATAAAGTGTAGATGGAAAAGATCTTTTAATGCTGTATAATCATCATTGTAATTGTTCCGTGGTATTCACTCACCCTTTTAATGTGCTTCATGTTTTCCTTTAGGAATAAGGAAATGAAAAATCCCAAACTAAAATGTGCATTTATGTCTCCATAACGTGATGTTACATGGTGTCTCTTCATGTGGAATATGGTAGCCCATTCTGATTTGGGTCCCAGTGTGGGATGCTGAAGTATACCCAAGTGACTGACCTCATTTTAAACTCTGTTGCAATAGCATTTCCTATATAATCTTTTTGACCAGCTTTGATCCTAGAGAGCTTTGATGAAGCTACTAATTAGTTTTTTGATTCATCTGTGTTTAGGAAAGAGAGATTTATTATAGTAGCACCCACTTGTGCCACTGATAATTAAAAGGCTGTCAGCATTTTCATTATATAACTCATCTTGCAGCAGAGAATCCCTCCCCATCTGACACTTTGGATTATTTGTGAATGACTGTGGCACTCTGAAGGACTTGCCACTTAGGCTAAAATTGACTGAAAACAGATTCCCATGAACCATTCCAGCCATCACTGCTGTGAGGTAAGCATGGCCTGACAATCGCCTCTCCTGGAAAAAAACAGAAGATACTGAAAAATCAGGACCAGACCCTTCATATTTGGAATTTGTTTGTGTGTGTGTGTTTATTAGGAAAATAAGCTGTGCTGTAGATAAATTTAAAAAACAAACAAACTAAGAAATAGAGTCCCCATTTTCAGAATTTCAGCCTCGTCTATCTTCTTCATAAACCTATAGAAATTATCTGTTGTTGACTTGAAAGGAATATTTAAACCCTTACAGTTCTGTCAGCAGCTGGACCCCACATTCCTCATTTTTGGCACACGATCTGTTGGCAGTTTGTTATGTGTCTGCTTTTTCAAATCTGATTTTCCGAAGTACACATATGGCCTTTGCTCAGCCTCAGTGTAAGTTCACTTAGTTTGTATTCATTTTAGGGCTGTCCCTGGCTATTCCTATGAGTGAAAAAACTCAGTTCACAACGGGTAGGTCATATCTCCATGGGATTCAAACCCCACACATTCACCACAGTGTATTAGAAAGGAAAAAGTTTACAGGTTATCTAAAATTATCAGCAATTCTGATTTTGCAGCAATCTACAAAATTGGACTATGACCTATGAGAATGAAAATATTTTTTTCTATAATGAGATATTTTCGTGTCTTTCTGTGCCTTCCTAAAAGCCCAAGGTGAATCCACATCTCCTAAAAGCCCAAGGTGAATCCACATCTCCTTATGTGACTTACTTCACATAAGAAACAGCTCTCAGTGTTTCAGGCAAGGCTCTAATAAACTCCTTTGAAAATTTATGTGTGTTTTATAACAAGGAGGTAGAGCACACTCACAGACAATATAAATTTTACTGCATAACAATAATTCAGTTTCTTTTCTTTTAAAGACTCCTGAAGCAATACATTATTTTTACTTGGCTGTCAGTGCTTTTTACATTTATAAAAGTGAGATGGCAGGGGAGGAAATGGGATTGTATTAGACCTCTACTTGCATTTATGCATTTGTGAAATACCATATGCATGGTTTATAAATTCTGTTAGATCAAATTCCTAGCACTTATCACAACATAAATTTATTTTTATATCTAGTTTCATTGACTTTTCTAAATGGACTTCTCCCTCTTCATTTATTTTATCATTTTCTCTATTGATAAATCTGCTGTCAGAAACAGTAGCTTCTCATCAACTTTCTCCATCCTGTAAATTATTTTTAATAAACATCTTTTAATGATCTTCTTTAATGGAAACCAAATAGCAATGTTTTATAATTGGGAAAGAAAGAAACTGAAGCAGACCCGATGTGTTCTGTCACACTGCTGCAGCTCTTGGCCTTAGGAGGGCAATGGCAGCTCTTCCTTTGTGAGTTCTAAAAAACCATAACACATAACACACTTCATGTCAGTGCTTGTCAGAAGGGAGAGAGGGAGAGGCCCTTGCCTTTGGACAAGTAAATTGAAATTGTGAGCCACTCCATTTTCTCAGTTATCTTTGATCTGGAGGTTGTGACATCTGCTGAGCCAGATCAGCTCTTTGCTAAGGCCCTGGACCTTCTGCATAAGACAGAAAATTGTTTTTAAATACCTTCTCTGTCCTCCCATTCCCCAGAAAGCAAGCAGGTTGAGGTGTGTTGTCACGGTGTGTTTAGCCAAACTTTTAAATCAAAGTATGATATTAATGTGTTCTGGAATAATTATTTTCTTACATTGTAAATACAGTCAACTAACAAAAGAGAATTAGTTTTTATCACATTTTTTTAACAAGTCAAGTGCAATTAAAACCACACGTGCATTTGCAGTTGCCCAGTACAAAGAAAAATTACCTTTTTAGTGCAATGTGGCCATTAAATTCAGAGGAGACAGGAGACGACATGCACAGGAGTCACTGGAGGGAAGTAACGTGTTACAGGCTCGGTGGATTTTAATGTTGTTACTTTTCTTGTTAAAATCCCCTGCTACCACTTGGCTGGGCTTAATTAATGGTTTTGAATTTTGCTGAACTTCAAAGACTGGGAGGTGCTTTCAGATCTGATATGTAAAAATGAGAAATGATGTTGGAAGTTATTCTCAATCAGATAGAACACACACTTACTGTCTTATTATTGTAGTGTAATATATCATCAAAGAACAGATAAACAAACCTCTTCTGATTAGTTTCCACCTCATTTATCTACTTTGTACAAATTAACTATTGTCCTTGACATCTAGAGGTGAAACAGTCAAATTCGAGTACTTACAGGCAATAATAATGATATTCTGTGTATATAAACCCTTTCCTGGTTTTGCACATCACAAATACTTTTTCACATAAGTGGTTTTATTGTGTGTGAAATAGTTCATAATCCCACTCCTTTCTTCTTGCCTCTTGTAGTTTATTGTCTTAGGATGGGAATATGCACATGACTTCAGCTACAAAATTGCTTTTGTACAGTAATGAGCTACTTCTGGCCAGAATAGAGCACTGGCCAGTCAGGCAAGGCCACATTAGCCACTAATGGGGTGGAATGAGGGGCACCTTCGATCCAGTTGAAACTGCTAGTAGGGATTTTCAGTGGATAAGATGTAATTACTCCAAAAGGCACAGTAAGCCATGCCTGAGGGATATATAATTGTGTGTCGGTGGCTCTAACCTGATGTTTGTCTTGTCCACCGTGGTGGTGTCCCTGGCTGTGTGTCAGAATTGAGTGCCCAGCACCCCCTCACGCTCATCTGCCTCCTCCCAGTGCTGCTCCGTCTCCAGTACCATTCCAAAAGTCTCTAATTTTTGGACTGCGCTTTTGGGGTGCCTGTCTTTTAGCCATTAAAGATTGAATTTCCAACTGGTGTTCAAATTTTTTGAACAAATGCTTATACTGAAATCTGGTAAATTTATCCAACCTTCTGCTTAATGAATTTAAATGTATGTTTCTATGTGATAATAGTTTAGAACGCACATAATTCCATCATTTACATTGTGCATCTCTGGACATACGGCCATCTCTGACTCATAAGACAGTATTGTGAAAACAGCAGAAAAAGCATTGCTTTGTGCTAAGCAGTAATTCCAAGGAAAAGTTCATGTCCTGGATTGCAGTCCAGGAGCACAAAGCTGTTTCTTTCACCCCGAGTGGGAAGTGGCAAATGTGTATTTCAAAGAAATTCTGCCGGCACTATACAGAATGATCAAAATGGATTCTTGAAATACAGTGGCTGCACTATGAGTTGGAGATTTCAGCATTACTTTGGCTTGTACATGTTGAACAAGGGCAGTCACTGTAATTAGCATGTGAGTCAGAGGATTTAGAAAAATCTAGGATTAGTGTCTTGTGTTAAAACTTGAAGGCTATTGCAAAAAACTTGTTTTTGCCAAAATTCTATTTTGAAAGTAAAATGTAATGAGCAGATAGAGGTAGGAAGGATGTGTGTTTTGCATATTCTTTATGACTTTAGAGTATAATTTATGTTTCATTTTATTAAGGCTTGGAGTATGTGTACCTGCATATGCCTGTATCGTGCAGGAAAACTAATACTTTCTTTTAGTGGTGAAGGAACTGCTTGAAAGAAGTGTATTTTAGAGATCTAATCCTCCTTCAAAGTCATTAGGTCTTTTAAGATTAATTAAATGTAAGTTAGATTGAAGATGATACCTACTGCAGTTCCCTTCACCTTATTTGCCTGCAAAGGGACATGTGGCTTCCCAGGAAGCGGTGATTTTGTATTTCTGTTATCTGGATTTGTTTGTGGGCAGGATTTTTCCTGGGAGAATTGTCTAATTCTTTCCCTGATAGCAGTAGGAATGACAGCAGGACGTAGAGAGCACAGCTGGGGTGGTGCTGTGCCCCCAGCCCAGGCAGGGGCTCTGGGGCTGTGCTCAGTCTGCAGCAGTTCCTCACTGCCCCCTCTCCTTTTTCTCTCCTCCGGTGTGAATCCTGTCCGCTCAGCACAGCTCCTCTGGGAGCTCTCCACCTCCCCTGGCTGGTGTGGGGTGTCCATGGGCTGCACTGGGATCTGCTCCACCCTGGTTTCCCTGCAGGCTGCAGGGGAATACCTGCTCCAGCCCCTGGAGCTCCTTGTCCACCCCTCTGTGCTCAAAGTCACCCAGTTCCTCCTGCTGCTCCTCATGCTGCTCCTTGCACTTTCCCTCCTGCTTTCCCCTCCCTGCTGGGCAGTTTTGCCCTTTCTCACACTGTCCCTCTTCCTCATATCGTATTTAAATGTACCCTAGGGAAGACGGAGCACAGATTGACTATGGGCATTCAACCAAATGATTGATGCTCGCTGTAAATTGCTTTGCACTTTATATCCTCTCATAGATCCTTGGCAGTAGTTTAGGACTCGCATTCCTATTGAGTGGTAAAAAAGCAGAAAAACAACAAATCTCCCCCCCCCAAAAAAAACCCCAAACAAACAACCCAAAACAATGACAGGAATGAAACAACAACAGCAACAACAACAACAAAAACCCTAAAACAAAACAGAACCAAAAACAAATAAAGAGAAAAGGAGAAGGAAAAGAGAAAAAAGAAAAAGTCCTACATGAAAAGTCCAGCTGTTGTCACATTTCTTATCTGTACATTTAGTTCCTGAGAGCAGACGAGACGGCTGGACATGCACAGGTGGGACTTTTGAGGAGTCATTCTGGGAAAAGCCACTGGAACTCCACAATGCCATGTTGTATATGACTGACTTTCCCAAGTGTACCATGGAAAACTTTACACTAGAAGGGGCTGCTGGTGGTGATTTGCTAACAAAACCAGTGTTCTGCAAAGATGAAATCACCTCTTCCTGGGGCTCCATTCCTCCTGCAGCCTCCCAGGGGTGCACAGAGAGGGGACTGTGAGGTGGTGTTTCTTATTATCATATTTTCTCTCTGCTATTAAATTAGGTTTTGCTTTTATTGATGTGAAAGAAAGCCAGCAGGTGACCTTTCTGTTCTTAAGTGGTTCTCAGGAAGCAGAGATGAAAGCAAAGCCAGCAACTGCAGTGACATCTGAAAGGACAGCAGAGAATGTCAGTACTGAAGGCTGGGACAAACTCATAGTTTTTTCTACTGGTCCATTTGGGTGTGTAGAAATACTGATCATTCACCTTTAAAGCAGTTAATGTGCTAATAAACACTTTGTCATAGCAGTCTGAAAACTTTTGTAATTGCAACAGATGATAAAGGATTTAGGATTTGTTTAATTGTTTTTTTTAGTATATTTCTGGTAAGTGTTACTAGGAAAAGCCTCATTAGGAAAGTCAAGTGAACACTAACAGACCTGACACAGCAAACTGGCAGAATTCCTATGGCCATTAACTGAAGGAGCAAAAGGAAACAGCTCCTACATATTTATGAGGGAAACCAAGCGCCTGTTGGCGGGCCATAGTCTTTCACGGCCTGTTGCATTATTTTGTAATTACAGCCTGTCCTTACCTGGTCACCTACAGGACAGCCAGCCCTTGAGGGTCCCTGCAGCCCTCCCGACTGTCCTAGGAATGGACTCCTGGAACAAGGGCTACCTTGTGTCACTTTGGCAAACAAAGTTACCAGCCAATGCCAGGAGCTGGACCAACGCATTCTGGAATCAACCTTGTTCAAAGCCCAGGCGGGACAAGTCTGATCCCAATTCTCAGTGACTTAACAGGAGGAGCCTTCAAATGAAGAAAACAGATCACTAACATAAACTTTTAATTAGCTAAGGATGCCTTTGTTTCTATTTGTTCTGGAGTAGCTGTCTCTGATAAAAAGGTACAGAACCCCAGTCATGTCAATACATTTATTTCAAGAAACATTTTTGCCAGGCTATCAAAGATTATCAAATAAACACACGACCTTGACATTGATTCAGTGATTTAGGAATGCCGTAGCTCTTTTCTTCCACTACATGGAAGGGCTCTCAAGAGAAATGAAAAATTGAACTGTATCTTCAACCCACTTGAGCTAAGGTACAAAAATAGTAAACCTTGTAGGAGAGGCTTTTGAACACAGGTTTTTAATACTTCAGAATCTGCCAAGGTCAAGTTTGAAGTCTTGATTTTGCTCTGAGGTTTGACTTATCGTTCTACAACTTTTCTAAGTAGAAGCAGCAGTTCTGCAGACTTCCAAAGAAAAAGGAAGCCGTGGGCCATGATGATCCCTTCCCTTACCATTTCTACAGATTTGAAATACGTTGATCTTGACAACTGAAGGCTTGGAGACTGAGGTGTGACCCTGGCTCTTGGGCAGAGGCTGTGCATGGGTTTCTCTCTCCAGTACTGGCTGCATTGACTGACTCCCTTCTGCATCAAGTACTTACACATCACGTGCACCCTGAAGTTAGGAAGGGTGGGTTAAAGGTAAATTTTTGTAGATCGCAGTTTAGCTAAAATATTTTGCTTTGTTGCATTTGAGTTTTGTGCTTCTGAAAGGTCAGATTTCTGTGCACACACTTCTAATTTATTGTGCTATGAAAACACACCTGAGTTACATTCATTTCTATCTAAATCAAAAAAAAATAACATGAAACAAGAGGAAATGGTTAAACACAGCCACTCTGTTTTTTGCTGGAAAATATGTCCTATCACTAATTGGGTAGAACTGTGGCATCACCTGCTGTAAACATATTAATTGTGGTAAAAAAGATATAATTTTTATCTGCTCTCATCACTTCTGAAGAGGTGTGAGGAGTTGAGCAAGTGACTTTGTTGAGGATGACTCAAAATCAAGGAGTGTGATTCCACAGGGAATGAATGACGGGGGAGATGGCAGCCTGGGCAGGTGTCACCAGCAGCAGCTGCACCTGCTAAAGGCTGCAACACAAGTTCTTTGGCACCTAATTCTTAGCCCAGGAGCTATAAAAGTCCTGAAAGGTCTAGCAGAAGTTTTGGTATTTCACAGGTTATATGTTTACCTGGTTTATGTTTCTCCATAATAATAAGGGATGACAAATCAGACTCTAAGCTGTCTTTCAAAACTGTTTTGATTTCCATTGCCTAAAAACCTTATTGGGTATGGAGATCAAGGGTTTTCAGTTCTTGGCCTTATAAACAGCTTTTAGAGAAACAGGAACAAGTGAGGGTTATTCAAGTATCTTTCTTCCCTCCTTCTAATTTTGAAATTAACCTCATAGTTCTGTTTCTGTCTGCGTTTTCTCTCATCCTCTTTATATGTAGTAGTAAAAATGGAATATTGGTTCAATTTAAGCAACTTAATTGTTAATTGTCTATTATTTTTACTTTTTATTATAAAGATAATATCAAATTTTCTGAAATGGGAAGAGGTTTATATCCACCATTGTTTTTCCTTCTGAAAAGCTGTTCTAAATTCAACTGGAAATGGTTTTTTGTATTGTATTGCTTCCTATTTGCCTGCATTATGTGTAGAAGGGTCAAAATACATGCCTTTGATTTATGTGGCAGTGTAAAGAACAGCTACAAATGCCATGAGGCAGAGAGTTTGAGTCTGTCCAATTGCTAAGTGTTTCTCTGTGAAAAATGACTCCTTGTTCTTTGGATCACAGAGATTGTACAATTACAATTTTAATCAATCCAACACAAGATTCATTGGTTCTTACTGTGCAGAGCACATAGTCACAGTCCAATAAATCTGCTTCTGATGTGCAGATCCAGACTCCTGGAGCCTCTAGAGACTGTGTACAAATGACAGGGATGTCTGCCTTGCCTGTGGATTTGCATGGTGTCAGGGGGAAGGAAGGTGTGCTGATACTGTTCTGACTTCTAATGTGGCATTTTATGGCTTGCATTTGAATGATTAGAAATGAGGTGCCTGACCTCGTGGATGCAGGAGGTGTTACTTATTTCTTTCTGTAGTTTTTTTTTTTTTTTTTTCCTTTCTCAAAGTGAGATTTTGATGCTCTTTAATTCTTTTGTAGCAGTTTAGCTCTGGGTGAATAAGATCGTAATTTTCAATGCTGAAAAAGCATCGCAGTAGCAATTTATATATCAGGGAGAAGTTTTTCACCCAGAGGCTGCTCGGGCACTGAACAGGCTCCCCAGGGCAGCGGTCACAGTTCCAAGCTCAGGAAGCATTTGGACAAAGCTCTCAGGCACGTGGGAGGATTGTTGGGGTGTCCTGTGCAGGGCCAGGAGTTGGGCTTGATGATCTGATGGGTCTCTCCCCACTCAGCTTATTCTCTGACTCTAGGATTCCAAAAGCCTGTCTGACACGGTTCTTTTGGAAAAAGCACTGAACTGGGAAATCCTGGGAAGTGAAGCAGGTGGGCTGATACATCTTGGTGAAAGCAGCAGGAGTGAGGAGAGTGAAGCTTTCCCAGCTTCACAGAAATGTTTGTGAGTTGTGCATCAACAAAAAAGAACTCCCAAAGACAATGAACCATTTTTCCGGAAAAGCAACTTTATATCTAAGGAACATGAAGTTAACAAAGAGGAATACATCCTGGAAAACCTCTTTGGAGAATTCAGACCAGCTTTAAACTTCTGAGACATTCCAAACATGATCCATACGAGTTTGTTAACAACTGCTACCTAGACTTGTGGGACATTTTGTCTTTACTGATGTGGTTAGCACCAGTCCTGCTGATGGGTTTGCACTGCAGCATCCCAGGGCTGAGAGACAATAAACATGCCCCAACGTGCAGGAGACACTTATCAGGAAGGCAACTCTGCTGCTGTATACAGATGTATTGCCTGGCACAGCACCTGAGGGTACACAGTGTCTGTGCCGGGCTGACAGTCTGGAGGCAGCAGGAGACACCTGCCTGAGCGGAATGTGAAGGAATGGCGGGAGAAGATAAACAGACAGCGACCTGCCGGTGAAGGAAAGGGCAGATAAGAGCAGAAAACTAAAGTATATGATGGGTTACAGGACAGATAACAGTGCTGAATAGGAAAGCCAAGGATCCTGTGGAAGGAAATATTAGCGGGATGTGAAGGAAGCAAGAACAGACACAGGAGAGGGCTTGGGCTGCACTGCAGGGCTGGGGGAGCAGTGCAGGGAATGCACAGGAGCCAGGCCATAGGAACGAGGAGGAAAAAGGGACACAAAGAAATAGGTTGTGCCATTCCTAGAATTT
Organism: Bombycilla garrulus; assembly: GCA_013400315.1. Taxonomy (NCBI): domain Eukaryota; kingdom Metazoa; phylum Chordata; class Aves; order Passeriformes; family Bombycillidae; genus Bombycilla; species Bombycilla garrulus. Next base: position 131,532 of record VXBU01015486.1, read on the forward strand.
CCTTAGGTACAGCTATGGGATTTTAAATCGCAAACTTCTTCTGATGCAATCTGGGTCCTTTTGGATTCAATGCCCAAATATCTTCTGACTGTCCTTTTAATTTAATTTAATTTTTTACTGATTGAGGAAGTAAGAAATAACTTAGAAGTTCCTGCAAAAAATATAGAATGAAAAGGGCATCTAGAAAATCGGGAAAGTATCAAACATTTATCTGTCTTTTAAAATGTTTGTTAATTTAAAATAAACTAGGAAACAAGAAGCTAAAATTTATGATTGACAATATATGAATTTTGTTAACATCTTTTTTATAACTTCAGAGATGCTACAGTAAAAGTGAATGAAAAATAAGTAATTTTGAAGATATTTTTGGTAGGTGTTTTCTGTTCATTTATAGATCTTTCTCAATGTAATACTGCAAATGTTATTTGTGAAGGCTATGCTTTGTAACAGCAGATTACATGATAATGATAAGGAATATAAAAAATTGGGGTTTTGTTTAAGTAAATGTTTTTGTATACACAAGGATCATGTACACACAATTTGGGATTAAGGATCTTTCTTTTGTTTGTAGGGCAATCTACAGAACTTCATTTTGGGAAATTATGTTGTGCTTACATCCAAACATTGCCTTCCACATTGTGGAAGTTTCCACAGTTTGTGCAGAGATTTATGACTTCTACTTAGGAGCAGCAGCTTTCTTTGTTTCTGGTCTATTGGTGCAATGTTTCCAAAATATTTTTTGTTGTTCATAGTAAATACAAAATATTTTCACAGCTCTGCTCTTGCCATGTTTATGTTCATGAATTTTTCTTCAAATCTGGGAGTGGTGGCAGACAGTACATATTGGCTGTGGTGCTTTAGAGAACATAAAGAAGTATTTAGACCCTGAGGGAACAGACCCAATATTAATCTGAAGTCACATTTCACTTTGCAGTTTGCTTTCCAGCCTACACTCACTGCTGCTGTGTGCTGCTGATATTCTGTGCTCTGCTCCTGCTGGCGTAGACTGCTGGACATAGTCCAGGGAAACCAAGCCTTCAAACAAGAAAGCAAGGTTTTAGCATCAGGATGATTTATTTTGAGGAACCTTTCATAAGCTCTATCAAAAAGAGGTAGTATTAGTTACTAAATAAATTGTTTATGACTCTGCTGCATAATAAATGTCTTTCTCCTCGTACTCGTCCTGCTTACCCCTCAGTGTAACCTGGTCATGCTATCACTGAGCAACATTTTCCTAAGATCTAAGTCTTGTCAAGCAGCCAGGCTCGAGCAGGAGAGAAGCAAACCCTTGCCAGAAGGAGAGGGGAAGGAGACAGTGAGAGCCAGGAATTCCAGTCTCATCATTGAGTCATTCCTCTGAGTGAGGCAGCTCAGTTTCACGGGGATGTGGGGATAACAGAGTTTGCCTGCGGTGCTGTACGGATTTGGTAGTTTTGGACACAGGAAGTACCACGAGAGCTGAGAGGTCAGGCTTTAGATTATATCCCAGGAGCCAGTGCAGGAGGGTTTCCGGTGCTCTTAAACATTTCTGGAGTGCAATTCTTCCTGGAGCCCAGTACCTATCCAACTGCTTTCTTCTGGACAAATGTTGTCAGTAGTGAAATCTGCCTATCTTTTTATAAGCTTTAGAAAACAAATTGCTTTTTCAGGCCTGAAAAACCATTCCATGATTTATTTCATATTCCAAATGCAAAATGGCACGGGAGACTAGCACTGTTTTCTGACAGATTGTCAAGCCTGAGGCTAGTGTGCATGTCTGGCTGTAGTGAATTCAAAATTGGTATTTTTTAGAGGAGGATGGCTGACTGAATTCCTGCTAGACTGGTTTCTTTTTAGAAATGTTCTGTTCTCCTGTGTTGTGATTCAGATTGCCTTTTCCTTCATAACAGGTGGTGACATGTCCTTGGGGTGCCCTTAGCTTAGAATTCCAGGAAAGTCATGTAGATAACATAGCACGTAAAATTCACTGAAGCATGTTCAACTTTTCTCTACAGTTATGTTTCTACGTGTGCTGCTCTCAAATTTCAAACACCCATTTCTCCTTGTAAACTGTCAAGAGGGACAAGGCAGAGTAACGTGCTCTGAGCAAATTCAGTGCACAAGCTTCATTCCTGGGAAGTCTGAGGCCATGCAGAAGATTTGAGCAGAGAGTGCTTTAGGATTGAGAGGGTTCTGAAAAAAGGGGCTCTTGCTGTTAGATGAACCAAGCTCTCAAATGCTGGCAGGACATTATAGCTGTCAAAGAGAATTCCATTTTACTAAAATTGGTGTAGATTTTTTGTCAATAAAGCAGAACAAAGTTTTCTACCAAATAATACATGTGTTTTGCTGTTACATCACATTCTGGTGTCTTCAATAAACTTTGAGTTATGCGACTGAAGTAACTTATTTTCCCTTCTTCATTATGATGGAATAGGTTTTTGTTTTCCCAGTCTTTTTTTAGAGGAGTAGGAATACCATTAATGACAATTCTTTCACTTTATCTTTTCTCTTAATGCAATTAATAATACCCCAAATGATGTCCTGGGCTGTGGTTCAATAGGCAGGGGCGGGAAGAGTGCTAAGAGTGAGAAAGGCACTAATTTAGCTGGGTTGTCATACCACTTTTCATAAGGGTGCAGATGGTACCAGTGAAAAGAATTTCCTCTGCAGGCTGTCGCATCTGAAGGCACACAGGTGCATCTTGGCAGCCAGTCCATTAGTTTTTAGCTGCTTCAGCCATGCCTGATTTACAGTGCCAGTCCAGCAAATAACAGAGGAGAGGAGCTGAAGCACTGTGGGTGAATTTACTTTATTGAACACAGTCATCTGTGATGGCTTCTGCTGCCTGAAAAGGCTCTAAGAGGTAGACCAGGCTAAAACAAAACTTCAGGAGGGAAAATACCGCATGAAACTTTTGGGGCACGAATCCATGCTCCTTGATTCCAGTTATTAGCTGAATCAATAATTTTCCTTTGTTTTTGTTTTTTTTTTCCCCCATCCTTCTCTTATGTAACTGTCCCTATCTGCTCAATAGCTGACATAATACCTTTATTCCTCTTATTTTGTTTGCATTAAAAGATGCAGTGCCTGGGACATGACAACACGTGCTTTTGACCTTGCAGTCCTGACCTTATCAGCAGAGTGTTTCATAACCTCTCCACTGAAGGAGATAAGGTTGACTAAACTGGATCTGTCTCGAGCCATCGGGCATTCATCCACAATGCTAAAGCCAATTTCAATGAGGTCACTTTTTCACACAGAGAAACCATAATAGTTTTTGTCTCCTACTGTCTGATTTATTCTGCTGGCAAGGACTGCTGGTTTCCCTGAAACTGAGGAGGCAGTTGTTTGGTTTTTTTTCTCTAGACAGGAAAGCAATATTTATTTTTAAGAGCATAAGTTTTTCTGTGTAACATTTTACCACATCTCAGTTGTGAAATTACTTCACAGTTTTCCTTTTGATCTGCCTACATTTTACGCTCCTGCAGGATTTGCACTGTGAGCTGTACCCTGTTGCTATACATACAATGCAAAGTATTTAAATACTTTCCTACTTTATGGAGATAATTATAAGCTCTATTTCTTGAACAATGAAAGCAAGACAAATGCTGAAGTCTTCCCACTTCAACTGTAATAAAGCAGATGTAAAATGAGTTCCAAGGGATTAAACACCCTGGATGTACTTTGAATTGTCCCATTAAACACCTTGTCCCAGAGAGCATTGTAATTACCACGTCTATTTGATAGTTTCTCATTAATTACACTGCCACTAATTCTTAGTATCCTATGCATTCTCTTCCTTTCTTGAGGATCTCAGAATGAACTAATGGGTAAAGAATATAAGCGTATGTGTACCCTAGAGGAGTTATTTACACTAAGGTTAAAATGTGGGTGTAGCCCCACTCTGGTGTGGGTGGGTTTGCCCAGGTGACAGTGGGTAAGGGAATTGTATGTCTGAGGTGTTTCTGCAGTCTCAGACAGTGACTTGGTACTGTGGCTGTGCTGCATAAATCACCATGGATGCTTAGCAATGGACTGGGGGATGAGGAATCAAGCAGTGATCAGGCTCATGTGGGTGCTGTTCAAATAGCTGCAGACAGACTGATGAAGGTGGAGGCACCTAGAGGTGGAATTATTGTCCTTGAAGGTACAATTGCAAACACACAGCTCAGCAAGAATGATCCATTATTGCATATCAGATAAAAAAAAAATACAGTTTCTCTTTATCAAATGATAACTGTACTTATAATGGCAGAATGTGGATACCTGCTTAGGCTTGGCACAATCAGTCTCTTTTCAGTATAACCTCTTGCATCTTTTCATTATGGTCATGCACAGTCATGCACACAAACTCACCCCAAGCAATCATCCCATGTCAAGAGAACGACATTTCACAAGAATGTGAACCTGAGGTCAAGTATGCTCATAGGATTAATATAAAATTAAAATATAATTCCAGTTTATTCATTGAATTGATGTAGTGGAATAAGGCTGGAAAAAGAGAGAATATTAACTTTTCTTTTACCAACAGATACCAATAGAACAGACAGGATTTCAGACATGCCAACAAAAGTACACAAGGATGCTATCAAATTTATTTCTTTTACATGACGACTATAGTTTTCTAATTAAGATAGGTTTTTAACATATTCCAATTGAATGAATTTAACTTTTGTCCCACAGTAATCTTCTCACTTCCATGAACCCATTGTTGGTTGATAAAGGAGGGAGATGTATTGGTGTGATGTGATAAAATAATAAATTTCTTGCTTATGGTCAAACCTTTCTGCAGATACCATCTCAATCTAGAAAAGGAATGGTGCCATTAGTTCTGATATCAAGGTAGCTTCCTTTGCTGCCTTCTACTGCAAATCACCATGACCTGTGCATTCATTACTCCTCCTGAGCCTTCTCCTGGTGGAGGAGTCTCAGATGCAGCCAGTAGCAAGTCAGCCTTTCACCTGCCATTCAGGAGGAATGGGTTTCCAAAGCTGCCACAAAGAAAGGGATAGCACATATTGCTAAACCACAGAATGATGTGGAAAGTGTTGAAATGCCTCACTGACAAGCACAGCAAGGAACACAGCAACCTTCAAAACACTGATGGTGAGGCTTGCAGTGATAATTGTGAAACGGCACAGATCTTCATTAGCTTTCAGTGGAGGAATTCTTTTTCAGGATATTCTATTTCTGCTCTCATGTCTGGATTTCTACAGTTGTGTTGGTATGTGGTGCTGTAGTAGCATCTGTCTTTAGGGCACAAATGTTCCTAGATTTATAATGGCACTGGTTTAGAGCCATGGTAGAATTTTTCTTGTGTTGCAGAAATGCACCTCAGTCTTTCATCACTGTGTTACAACTTTCCCTAGGGTAGTGATTCTAGCATTGCAATTTTAAACTATAGCTCTTTCTTACTAAGAGATGCCTCCAAGCAGGGGTTCCCATTATTTTAAGCACTATTATGCCTCCAGAGGAGAATTCCTGAACCAAACCATAAACTTATCCTTCTTGCTTTCCTTCTTTTATTTTTTGCAAAATAAGAGCTTTCTCCTGAGTTATTCTGATAGTACTCACATAATCCAGCTACCAGCACAAGATTCCCAGCTCTCTCTAAAGAGACGTGCTTATATGAAAGAACACTCACAACTGGTAGGACCAGCAGCAATATATGACAAATGTGATAAAAATTAATGCATCTGTTTGTTTTTCCTCCTCTCAGACATTTAATATCCACGTGAATTTCTCCCTCTTGCCTCTCCAAGGGGCTTCATTGCCCTATGTTCTTAATGTATTAATTACTTCTGTCCACTTGATAACTGCATCACAGGGGGAAATCATGCAAATAAATAGCCAGTCAGGATAGAGCAGAGTTAGTACATAAACAAGATAAATGAGTAGTGAATGTGTTTTCAGTCACAGCAAGCAGCAGTTTTGGACTAGCACATTTTGCCATTTTTCCTTGTAGTGTTTGGTGTTCCAGCACTTGGGCAGGCCTGACAAATATGACAGCAAAGCAAGATTTGTGAATGGGATAACAAGTAATTACACTGCATAAATTCAGCAGCAATAATGCACTCTTTGTTTCTATGTCTGAAACGCTGTCTGGGATCTAGATGTATCTAGGAACAAAACCACCAAGACAGATGTTAATACAGAACAAATGCTGCTAACTGCAGAGTACAGATCTGGCATTGCTGTTGAGATTTACTGTGCTTGTTTTTTTAATTTTAGTGAACAAAAGGCTTTTAACTCAAATAGAATCTGTTTCTGAATTTTAGCAAAATTCTCTGTAGACTGGATTTTTCAGGGCATGTGAACATGATGAATTTCCAGGCTTAATGACTTCTGAGCCCCAGAAAGCCCTAATGTTCTGCATTTATCCAGGTGAACTGAATGCTGCCTTGCTTTTATACTATTTAACTACTATTGTCAGATATGCTTAACAGAGTTGGGCATTAAAATAAGGTTGGATTTAAAAAAATCATAGGATTAAAAAAATAATAATTATATACAATTTTTGTAGTTTTCTGGGCTCAGTCTGTTCAGTTATTTCAGAAGAGATCCATTAGAACGGCTCATATTGATCTATACATTAACAAATCTCTTTCTGAATAAGTCAGGCTGTACTTGGAGAAGGTTCTTTCAGCCCTGCCTGCAGGCTGTGGTGCTGCAGCCACCTTTGTGGATTTGTTTATAAATCAGTTCTGGTGAATCAGCCACTGCTGGCATCCAGAGCACTGATGCTACAACACTGAGCTCTGCTAGAGCAGGCTGCACTGCTGCTGCTTTTTGCAATAAAATACATATATATACCTCCAGAGGTATCTGGGACAGTTTAGGGTGAAAGAGTTGATGACATGCAGAAGTCTTTCAGCTTTACAGATTGCATTAGGCCTATGGCTATCCAAAGAAGACTCCTTTTCTAAATAATTCTCTTTCTGGACAAGAGTGGTTAAATTATCAGATGGTGTACAGGAAATTAGGCATATGACATCTGCTAAAAAATAACAGTGGACATTTACCATCTGGTTCCAGAGAGTTCAGTTTTTGAATCTGAAAGTTAAATGAAGTACCGTTTTTCAGCTGTTGTGGGGAAGTTAAAAATAGGGAGCATGGATTCTCAAAACCACCCAAAAATCTGCTGTCATCATTATTTGCTTTCTTCAAAAAATGACCGTGTTTTCCAGAAGCATGTTAGAGTACAGCTAGTCAGTAAACCCAGAGCGATGCTATTTCTGGGAGAAAAAAGGGATGCTGCATGACATGAGGTAAGGTATGGGTTGGGAATGGCTTTGAAGCATTTTCTATCACAGAAGGAAGAGAAAGAAAGGGGTCTCTGAGATCAAAGATCAGGCACAGTTTCTCTTTATCTAATTCAAGCTACAGCTGGCACTACACCAGGGCTGTAAAATGATACTGTCAGCTCCACTGATATTAACTGGAATCCATTCTATGATACTGTCTCTAGGGTTTCACTTCTTCTAGGAAAGGTTCTTGCCCGTTATGTTAGAACCTGGCCACAAAACCAGTCCATGAGCCCTGCGGTGTGGCGGGCAGGGATGAAGGCTTTTAGGGTTTCAGTCTCATCTCAATGGAGTTCCACAAGTGAGCTTGTGCATGAGTTATCAGGTAACCCCACAGTAATGTTTTACTCAGGGATGAATTTAATTTTTTGTGTACAGAGAATATGTGTATGTATGCTATACAAAATGTTGGTATGGAATATACCACAGATGTGGACTTAAAAAATTGAAGAATCAGCGTAAGTCCGTTGTTGGTTCTGGTTTTTTTCATTACTTAAGCAGGCCATGCACTAGAAAAAGTATATTTCTGAATTGTAAAAAGTCTCAGTGCTCAGAAAGACCTTAACTTTTTCAGCTGAGTGTATATGTACCTCAACCCAAACAGCTGAAAAAGCTGGACAGCTACTCCCAGGGAAAAAATTGTACTCCTCATAAAATAAAAATTACACTGGTGAATGTGACCAGTATAAGCAAACACTACAGGTACATAGAAGCACAAGGTTAACAAAACATAGATAATATCTGATTTAATTTTCCAGGTTTTATTCATTTAGTTCTAGTCTTCAGTTTGAGGGTATTGGTTGCTTGAAATGCATAGATTTTTCTATTTCCTTTACACTTCATCAATTTCCCTTGATTTTTTTTTTTGGTCTAATTATCTACTAGATTACACTTGAAAGCTGTATTGATATTGAGTATTTCAAAAGATGAGTTTATCCACTCTGGTCTGCAAATTTGGATTGGTTTCTCTGGGCTGTGTACCAGCAGCACCTATTAGTTACAAGATATTCATGTCTTTGCTGGTTACAGTAGGAACAGGATGACCAGATTCTACCCCACTCCACTTTATATCCCATCAATTGTTTGCCTGCAGCAGCAGCAATTTGATAATGGTCCTCATGAAGCTACTACAGACTCATTACTCTGGGCAAATTGCTTTTATGTGGTGTAATGTACTGGGCTGGAGTCTAAGGGGACATGAACCCCAAACAGTGCTTAATACAGACCATAAAATATTTAGAGCCTGATACATTAGTTTAAAAATGCTTACAAAGGTTACATTTTACCTAAAAAGAGAGGGAAAAAATGCTGTTCCCATTAAGTCAGTGATTTAATAGAGTTTTCAGTACAATGCATTTACTCCATGATAATCAATTGCCTCCAGCAAATTAAAATATAAATTAGGTTGTCTGGGAGAAAAGGAAGCTCTAAATCAGTTCGTTCTGGCTGCACATAAATACAAATTTTATAGTTATGGTTTCCTAATGTCAAAACCAACACATCATGACAGAAAGATATTTTTAGCTGCTGTGATTCTTAATGCATCTACTATATTGGGTGCATTTTTGCTGAAGTTGGGATTATCAAAATATATCTATAACCTTTAAAATGTTCCTGCATTTCTTCATTATATACATCAGGTATGCATGAATGGTTTGAGCAGCAAGCACTGTATTTCTACTCAGCAAAATAGTCAGAAAAGCTCAGGAGATTTTTTTGGTCTTTCCTTTTCCTAGTGGCCAAACATACTGAATTGGAGATTTCATTTCTATTCAGAACTAGGGATGGTAACTATATTCAAATTAAATACTGCAACTGATAAATGAGCTACTAATACCATTGTACATAGTCTTAATTAATATTGCATCATACTGAGTAATATCAAAATACATGGGGGAGAAGAAGAGTGATTTATTCTGGAAGCTGAATAGGTGCTGCTGGATAAACCAATATTGCAGTTGTATTTTTGTGAAGCTTCTCTGCCAGGCATAGGCAAGAGGAAACATGCTGAAAGTACTCTGGGGGGGCATAATTACGTGTCAGAGCTGTGGCTGTGTGTTATCCCCCTTCTCTGCTGGGCTTGTCTCTAGGGTCAGAAGCAAACCTGTCTGTCTGGAGGAGCGGTATTTGAGGGAACACGGCTTGCACTACCTCAGCTCTAGGTGAGATTATGAGTCCTGTCTAATTTTGCTGCACTTGAAGCTTTTTAGTCATCTTTCATCGCTTTTATCTGCAAAATGCTAGAAATCCATGTGAGGTGTGTTAAAGAGGTCATTAAATCCTGATGATTGTCTAAGCAAAATAAAAATAGCTGGTGTGTGGGCAAAGCAGCTTGTGGAGCAGAGCCCACCTGATACCCTCCAGGGGGAAGTGCAAGGTTCAGGTGCAGTCACTGCGTCACCTGCAGTCAGTTCTCCTCCTCAGTAAAGGACATTTGGGAACTCCAGGGGTTTATTACACAACACCATGACCACATGTGCCTGGAAAGGTGAAATGAAGTCTTCAGACTGCTGATGGTTGGAGCTTCTGCAGAAATGTGCTCGATCTCAGTGATACCTTGTGGACAGCCTGGTCCTTGCACTGAAAGCCCTGGGCTGTGCCTCTCCTGTTCTGGGGGGCTGGAGTCGAGCACTGTGCTGCCCAAATCCCCAGGGTGGCTTTGGGGGCAGCACTGCCCTGCCTGGCTCCAGGGACAGCCAGCTTGTTCCCGTGTCACGGAAAGCAGGACAGTAAATGTTCTCACCTGGCCTTCCTTTGCTGTCTGCGGGCTTTGTGCCCAATTTTAGCCTTACATCCACAGCACAATTTAATTGCCTTTGGAATTGATTTTGTAGGATGGTTCTCCTCCCATCTTGTGCTTGGCTACAATAGGAAGAAGATATATTTTAAAATAACTTTTTGAAATGTATGACCATTTTAAAAAGGACTTTTTTTTTTTTTTTTTTTTTTTTTTTTTTCTTGTGTGGTTTTTTTTTTTTTAGAAA
>VXBU01015486.1:141829-233550 GCA_013400315.1 Bombycilla garrulus
TTTTTTTACTGTGCTGTGTGGCTTTGTGTTTTTGAAGATAATAAATTATGGCTAGGAGTGAAAAAAATCAATTTTGCAGATTTGTTAATGTAACAAAGATCCCTTGTATTCTTCAGGAAGAATTGATTCTTGAAATCAGAGTTAGATATTTTAAACTTGCACTCCTGAGGCTTGCAAACGCTCGTGTTGTTTTTTATGTATGAATGTTTTGTTGGGAGTTTCTTAGATCATAAATAAAATCAAAATCATGCGGCAGGAGGCAAAGGTTTTTCTCATGAAAAATACTTTCTTTCTGACATCCAATACAGCTCAACTGAGTCTTGAAAAGAAATTCAAACATAAAAGCCCTACCATGAACCAGAGCTGCTTTGTGAGTAATTTTGTGGTACCTTGATTCCATATCAGATGAGCTAGAGATTGTGTCAGTGTAGTTCAAAAAGAATTGTGACTTTGGTTTTATGAGTTGTAATTCTGTGGTCTCCATTGTAGTTTTTCTGTGGTATTTACCATTCAATACAGAAAACACATTTTTAGATCTTTATTCTACCTAACATTACAATATTATTTTTAAGATCTGAATTAAAAGTCTCAACAACATTACATTAAGGCCATATTTTTAATATAGTAATAATTAACATTGACATCAATATAGGTGCTGAATTATTGTGAATATTTATTTAGAGTTTACAAAATTGTGACAATCTTACAAAAGCTTTCCACTAAAAGGTTTTAAAAAAATATTGTCTGTCAGTACAAAAAATAAATTTTTTTTTCCTAGTAAAGTTTGGGAACTTGCATGCTGCAAACAGAACTTCTCAGAGGAAACTAGGCTGAGTTGGTCCCCAATTCCAGAGAAGGTCTCCTGAGCGTTCCTGAAGCAGTCAGTGAGGGAAGGACTTCAGTCCTGTACTTGGTTTGTTTTCTGTGTGTGGGTCTTAGCAGATCAGAATCTGGGAGATGAGACTTGGGAATGAAGGCAATAGTAACAAATATATTCAAGGCATTGAGAGATACATTTCCATATTATAGGTGGAGTTATTTGATCTTCTTAAGTAAAAGCATCTTATTTATGTATATTAAATGCAGTATTTAAATATGACCTGGAGGCTTATGGCACCTGCCAGTCCCCGCAGGAGGAAATATCAAGACCACCAGTGGGGATCTGGGAGCCACAAAAGTCGATGTGAGACCAAGTTTGTGCTGTGCCTGTTCCTAAATAGATTGTGCAAGAGCTGCTTGGCTGTGGTCAGGGCCTTTGAAAGTTGTGCTGAGGTTGTGAGGGTGCTGCCAGAACTGCTGTGCCATCGGCCTGGGGAAGAGGCTTCTGTCACCGGGCAGGGCAGGAAAGCAGCAGCTGCAGCCAATTCCCCAATCACCAGATTGGCATTGGCAGCACCTGTGAGACCAGAGGGTTTAAAAGGAAGGGGCTGTGCTGGGAGGAGTTCAGGAGAAACTGTAAAGTCATTCTTGAGTTGTTTTTTGATGTCTTGCAGAAGTAGAGCGCTGTTGTGAGTTGAGGGATGTGTTTGGAGTGGGGAATGCTCCTCTGCCCTAAAGAGGAGCTGAGCCTGAGCCTGCTGGGGCCACTGCTTTGCCTGCTCCTGGCAGGGCACTCACTGGGTTCATTCTGGTGACACTTCACGGCACACACCTCCGGAATCTCCCCAAATGGAGTGTGAACCATCAGAGGAGTTCAGCTTTCACTGTTGGTCTGGTGCTGGGTACCCATGTGAGAAGTGGTGATTTCCGTTCTAAAAAACTGCTGTCCTCTTGAGACAGCAACTGAAAGGTGAACTTTATATGGGCAGAAGTATTTCTGTTGTAAAAGATGTTTTTATGTCTTGTGTGCTGGTGAGCCACAAGGTGAGCAGTGCTGTGGGAAAGCAGCACAAGCAGAGACAGGCAAAAAGTGTTTCCAGTTTCCTTTCTGCTGAAAGAACTGGAGAGAGAAGCATTTGTCGCGGGGGCAGGGCACGGCTGTCCTGAGGAGAGATGCTTTGGGATGCAACCTCCTGTTTGCAACTTCAAAACTTCATCCGCCCCTGTTTTCCTGGGACTGATTAGGCACCACCAGTAACAGGAGTATACTCAGTGTGTTGGGCATTCCAGGTGCTGAAATCTGGGTGCTAAGCAAGGTGTGTGGCTGCGTGGGGGGTGGCAACAGAAAACTGGGCTGTGGAAGATGAAGTTGTGTTATTTACCAAACACTGCATGGTGACCCTGGTCGGTGTCGCCTCATGTCATGGTAACTGTTACGGAGGCTCCTGTTGAATGAGGGGAGGTGGTGGTGCCGATGTTAATCAGTAAATGTTAGCACATGATTAGTGCAAGAGAGCAGTGGTGTTTCTTAACATCTTTTTGCATATCTAAATGCCAAATTCAATAGATACCTTTTCTGTAAGCTGAATAATAGGGCCCGTGGCCATGCTAAAAAATTCCTGTCCCTGCCTGTAAGTTTAGGTTGTGTTGAATGCATCTGCTGGTGGTGTCTCTTTGGCCTTGCTGCCTCGGGTTTCAGGTGTAACTGATTGCCCCTCTCTCCTTCCAATATAATTTGGGGCTGCACTTTCCCACCTGTTTGGAGGAGCAGCTGGACTCAATTCCCCAATCACCAATTAGCAGCAAGGCCTTAGCAGATGTGTGTGGTTAGGTCCCTTTATTTTTTTTTTTTTTCCTCTTTCTGGCCCTTCTGAGGATGCCGTGTGAGTGCTGCTGGTGTGAGGTGGGGGAAAGGGGAAATCTGGGTAACATCAATAGAGATGAATGATGGAAGATGAGACTCATCCTTCAGTTCTGTGCTACTGTGGTAACATCCTGCAAGTATTTTATATTCTGATTCCAAGATATACTTTATGAATAAGAAAAAAACCTATTAGATGGTGATCTTCCTATGCCCTTAACTATACAGAAATGAATGTTGTGGTGATTGATTCTTCCAGAGCAGTTCAATGGTGTAAAATGTGTTTCTTCCTGTGCCCACAAAAACAGCTGTGCCAGTGGAAAATGTTTATCCTCAAGGGGCTGCAACCTGGAGATTTGTCTGCTAACATCTCTTAGAGGGATTATTTTGAAGCAGTAACCCTCAGCTTCACATGGCAGAAAAGAGTGTGCTTGGTTTTGATGGAATAAGTGAATAAACAAGCGTGTCCTCACTGCAGAGTTGACCGGAATGCTTTCCCTAGCTCGGCACTTAACTCTATAGAGACTTTTTTCCTTTAATAGTGACATTTTTAGTTCTTTGCTGACTGAAGCAGGAGTTAACAGAGCTTTTCAACTGTGAACGTGAGAGCTCTGCAGAGGCTTTTTCCCAAGTGTGGTTTTCTCATTTGAGCAAGTGTCCAGAGGAATTACTTTCACTGAAGGAAATGTTAACAACAAAAGGTACACAGTTGGGAAGCCCCAGGCCTTTGAGATGTGCACTTGTGATTCCTTGAAAACGAGCCATATGCTGAGAACATGTGAAGCTGTGAGCACTTCATATGGATTTTTGCTATTGGACACTTGCTAGACATCATTTGGGAATACATGCATGTATTTTTAAGAGGTTTCTTTTCCGTGGTGCGGGCTTGTTTGTTTGTTAAGAGCTTGTTCAGGTCTTATTTTTCTCCTTCAAAAGTTTATTCTGTTTGACTTGCAGGAATCAATTGCAAGTATATGAAGCAAATTGTTGTTTGTATAGGTGTTTGGAGTTCTGCAAAAGAATTTCTCACCATGGATTTGGTTTTTTGCCTGTACAATAATATACTTCCTTTTCAGCTGCACTGGTCTTTTGCTTGACGTCTTTTAAACACATTTCATTTGCATCAGTGAGTGTGAGAATATCTATCTATGAGACAGGGAAACTAATTGAATTTATTAAAAATACTAAACTCAGTGGTGCCCTTTCTAATTGTTTTAGTTATTTCATTACCTTTTTTTACTCCAGTCACATGATGCTCCTGTAACTTTATTATTTTTAATTTTTTTTTAATTTTAAGCATGGACTATACTTTATGGACTATATTTAGGAACTCGTAGTTGTGTGCTCTATTTAAGAGTAAATCTAACATTGCAGCTGATAGCTATGATAATTCAAAGATTATCCAGTGGGAAGGATCTAGAGGCATTGTTTGTAGGATGCCTGCAGTTGGCAGTGGAGTGCTTTGTGGGAGCTCTTGAAGAGGAGGAAAGCTGATAGCTGTCTGGCAGCATCGCTGGCCTGAATAGAAGTAAAAATGTTCCTAGAATATCAAAAGTGTTTTCTGCAGATGAAATCCTGACAAGGTTTTCTTGCAACAAACCCAGTGATTTGTTCTGGGCTGTGATCTCTGTGCTCCTCTGGAGCTGCTCAGGCAGTTTAGTGAGGGGAATCACAAGCCTCTTGCTCTGTTATCTGGCAGCTGAAGATCATCTCCATAATTAGAGAATGAGCTGCAAACAGGCGTTCTCATGCGCCTCGTTTACAGGCACATGGCACTTCTATGCCTTAGTCTGAGCAGAGCTGCAACATGTGTGCATTTTGTGTGAGCTTGCTGTTACAGCAGGGCCAGTTCATCTAGTGTTTTTCCAGTTAAATCTCATACCTGCCTGGGCTCTTGCTCTGCTAATATGGAGGTAGAAACAAAATCAATCTTCATGAGATGGGAAGCAGGAAAATGGGAGAATGTGTCACACGATGACAGAATCAAACTAAACACCAGCCCTGATTTCAAACTTAGCAGAATGTCTTTGTCTGGCTTTGTCTCACTCTTTACCTTAATGGGTAAATAAACGAATAAAACTCTGAGAGACAGGACAGTTGCCCTAAGGAAAGTCAGTATTTCTGAGTTTCAGTCAAGACTTCTGTGGGTGTATGAAACTATAACTCATCAGCCTTAGCAGATCATGGTGATGCTGCTGGTTTCTGCAGTGGGCACTGTTTGGTTTTTGTACAAATTGCCAAACGTCTTTGTTCTCTGAAGAAATATATTTACTACTCAAGAGAAGATAGTGACTTAGGCAAGTATCTTCTTCTATATATTACTCCCACCTAAACAACTTTAAGAAGCAAACAGTAGAATAAATTGCCTGTCTGGTTCTATAAATCAAAAATACAATCTTAGTCCGGTGCAACGCAAGGCAAATACAATAATGGCAAAATCTATAGCTGTAGGGATGATAAAGTATCAAAGGGATCTGCCCTACTGGGGCCTGAGCATAGCATACATTATTTAAATGTACAGTAGGCAGTGAAAGTGATCAATACTTCACCAGCCTCGACTTCTGAAAAGTGGTGAATTGATTTGATCTTAACAGTAGATATCTGTGGGGGCAGTAATAGGGATTGCTGAAATGCATGCCGTGGTCTTTATTCTCTTGTTGCAGTCTTTGCATAGCTGTTTAAACCTGGGGACCTGAACGTGGGAGTGTTTGAATTGGTAATAAATAACACCTGAACACAGAGCATTGGAGAATCTGGCTGGCCTTTTGCGTTCTCATGAGATCAGGGGGATTAAGCTCTCCTGTAATGGTAATGCTGTGAATTCCACTTTTTCCAGTGTCAGTGAAAATTGGGAGCCCCTATTGATGAAGGTGTTGGAACTCACAGACCATTTGGGCAGAACTTGCCCTTGCTAAGCAATCAGGAATGCCTTTTGGGGAATCTTTTTCATTTCCCTGCTCTTCACTTTGTCTGCTCAAATGGTGTTATTAGTGCTAAACTGTTGTCTCTGTGTTACTCATCTGCTGTAATATTTCCTCTGCTCTGAATGCTTAAAGACAGGGAAACTGTCTTGAAGCACCTTGGTATTTTAGGTGACTGATTTGCAGTGCAACAGATCTCAGCTTCCTGAAATGCTAGAAATGCTGAAGACTTTTTTTAGAACAAAGTACAATACTTTGTAATTGCTGAAGCAGTTCAGCATTCGCATTGTGACAATTTAATTAGTAAATGTTCTCAAGGACTTTGTGAATAGTGAGATGCAGTTACAAGTCCACTCACAGTTGATGGGAGCTCTGATATCCAAGACCACAAGATTTCATTTTATTTGCCTTCTGATTTTTAGGATACTTTTTACTTCTTCATTCTAAAGTGGTGATGTTAATGATCTCTTTACATGACAAAAGGTTAATAACATTGTGTCTGTGCTTATGGCTGTTGTATGTTTTTCCTGCAACCAAATTATTGGTGATAAGTATGTTTTTACTATTATGTAAGTGGTTTTACATAGAAATGACTGTGTGATTCTAAACAGAAACTAGCAGAGCTCAAGAAATGGAGTAAAATGCTTGGGAAACATGAAATTGGCACTTGTGGATTTTTCAGTGAGCTGTAATTGAAATCTACATTTTCCTACCTGTTACTCTTTGGGGTATATCCATGGTCTTTATTGCTAATGCTCTGCTGAGCTTCCCCGTGTGGCCAGCTCCAGTTTTAGTCTCTTCTTGAGACAAAATGAGGATTTGGTGCTGGATGCTGAGAAGCCAGTGCCATACTCAGCCTCCAGACACTTAGAGCAGCTTCTGTTACCTCTAGCTGCTGCTATCAGAAGTAGTGAGGCGAGGGGGACAAAACCAAGTAAAAACCCAAACAAAACCCCAGCAGGATAAGTTTGGGTTTCTGCTACCAAACCCTTAATATTGGTGAATCATATGGAAGACTGATCACAGCAGGCTGGACTTTGTAGCTTTGCTGTGCTTGAGTTTTCAAAAGACTGGAAACTCAGTGGGTGTTATGCTTAAGGATCCTGTAAGATAAGAGATAAATGAAGTGAGTAGATTAACTTGAAAAGTGTTGGTGATCTTCTAGAAAATTATATGCTAATGTGAAAAAGATGCCAGTTTACAAATTTGGTGAAACTTCTAATGAAGATGAAATAAGGCTGTTGGAGGGGGAAGAAGATTTAAGGAAATGGAAAAGGATGCTGGATGGATGGCAGGGAATAAAGCATGATGTGCAAGTATTGCAGGGCTGGAAAAGGACCTTTAGGCCCCTCTGGCACAGCACTCTTGTTTCTGAAGCAGGATCAAATGAGGGTGTTATTGTGCTATTCCTGTATTCCCTGTACACCTTCTGCATGCTTTTATACCCTTCATTACTTATTCTGAGGATTTTTGCCACAATTTAGGAACGCTGCTATTGTCCTCATTCCACATGGACACAAAGGCAAACTGTTCTCTGCAGCAGATTTTTATTGCCTCAGTTTTCACTTCTTTATGCTAAATTGTCCGTTTTATTGCAGTAGCAGATTGTTTGTGCTGCAGTCTTGGGCCTTTTGGTCATATGTTGTGTTCCAAAGCACATCTCCAGTTTAAAATTATTGTGAGTTCTGTCCAGGCTCCTATTGTATTTCCTGACCCGTCCAGCTTTGGTAGCTTGAAAACTGAATAATCAAAATCCTTAGTTCATCAGCTGGGCCATTCTGGTACTTGATAGGACTGACACGAAGGATTCATTGCTGCTGAGTCCCCTTCAGTGCAGCCTTTCTCTTGGCAGGAAATTGCAGTATCTTCACCACAGGCTGGTTGTGTGCACAAACTGTTGTACACTGCACTTGTTGGAAGCTGTTTCTGATGTCATAATTCTAATATTTTTGTGCTTTTATTTGTCAAGATGTAGATAAAGAATTATTGCTCTTTTTATTTTTATAAAGTGTGTTACCCATCTGCTGGAAGAGATTACATTAACCTGATGTGTCTTTGTGATAAATCCTGCTTCTTGTCCTTGGCCTTCATTGATGTCTTTAATGCAGTGGAAGCCAGTTGTTATTTGCTCTGACTGTCCAGTCCTTCCTCTTCCATAGGCATGGTACACTGTCCATTCTTTAAGTTTAACCTTTTGCACTGTAGCCATCTCTCCTGAGTTCTCACAAATTAACTTTTGATTTCAAGCTCTAAGGATTTCACCAGATGGTTCTTTAAATATCCTAGGAGGAAATTCATCTTACCAGTGGATCTGAGTGTTTCAGAAGACAAACCAATCTACCTTCCTTCCTAGTGGTTTCATTTACTTCTCTTGCACAAAAAACAAGTTAGTAATCAGTGCACACAGAAGTAGAAAAGTATGATTCCGAGTATAAGCAATAGATACAACTACATGGCAAGTGAATTTTTCTTCACACAAGAATAAATTTTTGTGGAAGTTGCTGTTGGTGCAAACAATGTACAAAATGAGGTGAAAATAATAATGCACGATGGCAGCAAAAAGT
Organism: Bombycilla garrulus; assembly: GCA_013400315.1. Taxonomy (NCBI): domain Eukaryota; kingdom Metazoa; phylum Chordata; class Aves; order Passeriformes; family Bombycillidae; genus Bombycilla; species Bombycilla garrulus. Next base: position 149,995 of record VXBU01015486.1, read on the forward strand.
CTTAATTGTTTTATTTTGGGAAGTTTTTCTAGTGAGATACTTAAAAACATGAAGATAAGGCCAGTCAGGTGATTGTATGTATAATGCTGGGTCACTGCTTATTTCTAAATGTGAATTTTTTTTCAGCTATGTTTTTCTGGAGATCAAGGTAAGTGTGAAATAACCTGGCATAAATTTAAGGTGCATGGTGACACCAGCTGGTGGTGAAATATACGTATATAAAAGTGCGAGTTCAGATCCTTCCACTGACTTGGGTGAAGAAAGTCCTGGAGTGGCGTTCATACGATGTCACTGCAGCAGTGAGATGCAGGAGTTTGATTCCTTTCCAGAAATTGTTGTGTGGTGAACTCCATTAGTGCATTAGAGCTGCTGGCATGGCTGGGAGTTTGAGATCCTCAGACTCACAAACCTGACAGAAAAGGAAAATCTTCACTATCATTGTTTAAAGCTTTGAAACTCTTGGATTGCACTTTTATTCCAGCACAAAGGAACAACAGTATCCTCAATAAAAGAGTGTAAGATTGAACACTCTTGGGACTTCACTTTTGTGGGCTGAGTAATCTCTTGAGGTAGCTGAATAAACTTGGGGTTAGTGGCTTATGAGGAATACTGAAAAGGATTGAACTCGTGTATTTCCTCATGTAAAGACCTCCTTAGTTGTTGTCTGTGTGAAGGAATGAACGCTGGCCCATTTTTGGTTTGGAGTGGAGTTTATTTAGGAACCAGTGGAACTGGAGCTGCCATTGCTTGATCTGGAATAACATTCACCCATGTGCAGACCAGAGAGTGCAAAGAAGGGACAAACACTCGTAAAAGAGCAAGGTGTTTTAAACAAAAGGAAACAACTCCCCAACTGCATCTTCATAAAATACCAAGGTTCTGTTAGAAATGTGTTGGTTTTAATGATATATTGTCACTTAATCTGTATTATTCTCTTGAATTTATCAGAGCTCTGGCTTTGCTTGTTTCTCTTATTTAAGAAAGAAAACATGGCTTTGAAATGTCGTGGTGACTGTCAAGACTTTTCATCTCTGTGTGTTTCTAATGGAATAATTCAGGAACATGCATTATCAAACAGTGTATTAACACCTAAAAAGCAGTCCCTGATGTGCCCTATATGCTTCTGTTTTCCGTACTGCAGGCTTGAAATACACCCAGCAATTTAATTCTCCCAAGCTGTGTTGTTTTGATAGGATTTCAGTGTCTGATATTTTCCTGCCTTTAATGGCCGTGGGGATTGTCTCTGCTGAAGGGAGCAGCTGAGCTGCCTGTTAAGCAGTTTTCTTGGAAAACAGTTTTCTTGTGAAAGGGAAAGCCTTGCTTGGCCGTATAACGTGGGAAGGGCGTGATCTTTCAACAAAATTGCCTCAAAGGCTCAGTATAGAAGAATTAAATGTTTAATGAAAATGCCTTTTTTTTCTGCCTTCAGCAAGTAGTTGTGTTTAACCTTTTATCCTGCTTTCTCCCCCTCTCCTTTTTTCCTTTTGCATTACTGAAAATGTGGGAGATTTGGAATATGCAGCCCAGAAAGTCAGATGATTTTTCTGTTTATAATAGAGAATGCAGAAATCAAATTGGGTGCAGTATGCACTTCTGAGGTGCAAACACAACTGAGGTGATGTGAGAGTCCAGCATGCAAACACAGACAAAAATATTCTGCTTTGAGTTCTGATAACTTAAAAAAAGTTAAGTCTTGCAGTATTGTTATGGTTGGCTTCGGTTTTGCTTTCTAAGAACAAACTAAATTAGGTTTGCTCCCAGAAACTGTTGGCATGACCCCAGTACATTCTGTGATGTCTCTCTTACTGTTTCATCACTGTCAGTTTTTGAGACATCAGCTGTGACCCTGAAATGACTCAGCTGCCACCAGCAAGATGGGAAATTGTTTCTTGCTAATCACCAGGTGCCAGAGTGGTTTGTGCTTTTTAAAAATAGGTTTCAATGCCAACAGTAAAATAATTTAAAACCCCAAACAGCCAAAAAAGAACCACCACACCTCCTAAAAACCTCCACAAGCAACCCTCTGTGAAACAAACCTCCTTTCTTGTGCCTCCACCTGAGCTAAAGCACCCTGCAGCTGCTGTCTGAAGAATGGAAAATGACTGGGGTTATGGTGGTTGGTGTGTTGTTATGACAAAGCTCTTTTAACTGCAGCCTCTAGCCCCTGAAAATTGTTCAGAACTGTGGGCTTTGCTGTAATCAATGGAGCTCCCCTGAAGTATGACTTCAGTGGGGATAAAATTCTTTGATACTTATCTGCAGATTATTTGATTTTCTGTGCTTGGAGCTGTTCCTCCTCTCTTGCTGAGTATCCAAGAGGAAGATTGTAACTGCCAGAGAATTCCTATCAATCCTTCATCCCCTTTGGAGGTGTTTTGTGTGTCAGCTCTGCTCAGTGTGTTAGGGCTGTAAAAAACTTTCCAGTGACTCTAACTGCAGCACACTAGAAAGGTCAAATTAATGCACTTTGCCATCTCTGAGAATGCACAGGGGGTTAAAGTTCTCACACGTCATTCTCATAAAACAAGGATTTTCATTGCAACACTGGCACAAACCTCTGGAAAGATATTTTTCCATAAACACCCCTCTTCCTCCCAGGTGCCTGGCTGATCTAGGACAATGTCGTATTCCTCAGTTTGAAATTAGACCCTAAATATGAAATGCCAGAGCAGCGGTGGCTTTACTACCACTAGCATTCTTGCAAATAGCTGATGGCAAGACAAGATAAATTGGGTCATTTATAGCATGAGATTATCAGCATGCTTAATACAATGAAATATAAAAGCACTGTCAAGACAAAATACTTGATATGCAAATTATTCAAGATAAAGTAGCCATTCATGTAAATCTGTTAAAATTGCTGAGGGTGTATCATCATCTAGGGAGTGTATAAGGCGTTGGTAGCTGCTGCAGTTGTTATTCTGTCCTGTTCAGGGTTGGACTGAACCAGCCATGGCCATAAGCTGGTTTTGACCATTTGTTCTGAAGCAGAAATTTTACCCAGCTCTTGTACCAAGTTATACCAGAAGCTTGCACCTACAGTGATCCATAGGCTATCTGCTGCTTCCCTGATAAACTGATTTGTTATGGTGGCTTGCATTTCCTGTAATAATTTACAATGATATGGAAATATCTGCCTCATTATTAAAAAATAAAATAAAATCTAGAGATAGTGGCAATCCCAAAGGAACTTGTACAAGGAATTAATTGTTTGTAGTGGATTATAGTGCATGGATTCTAATTAATTCTGGCATTACCTTTTTCATAAAAAGAACCATCACATAATAAATTCATAATTAAGAAGGATTGTGCATGGTGAGAATGACCTTTGTACATTTTTACTCCTTTTTATTTTAATGCAGCTGCCTTCAAAAAGGAATTTGGGCCTTGAGTAATCTTAGTAAGAAAATAAGTGGAATGGAAAATGTCATGAATATTTACAAGTGCGTTGCCTTTTTGTTGCCATAGTTTGTTTATGGTTTGCTTATAAGCCCTCTTATAGGAGACTATAAACATGCTTTCTAGTGCTAATATTTTATTCATTAAAGATGCTGTTCAGACCTCAACTGAACAGTTGGGTGTTGTCATCTCCCCATTAAATTCATTATTCAACAAATTTTTCCCAAGAGAAAACAAACTTTTGTGGCTTTTCTGCAATCTTTTCACCCTCTTCAATGCTCTGCTGGCTTAAAGCTCTACACCAGTCACTCCAGGGAGCCTGATGAATGAAAAGAACTTAGGTGTTACCTGCTCCTTCTGAATCACTGCCTGCTGAGCTCTGGCGTGGCACTGTCCCTGTGATTGGCTCAGGTCTGGCTGCCAGCCTGGAACAGCAGCTGGGGCTGGAGCGCTCTGGAACTGTGGGGGAAAGGGCCAGAAAAGCTCGAGTTCTCCCGTCTGACAATACTGATATGTGGGAAAATTTGTCCTATGAAATCTGCTACAGAGCAACTGCACTTAGCCCAGTTTTCAGCCTCCAACACACCCAGAGAATGTTCATCTAGCTTGGTTTGCTGAATGGGAGGTGGAAATTTGGCTTTCAGTCAGCAGGAAACTGGGAAAATTTCTTTTTTTTGCTCCTGGGAGTGATTTTTGTCCCTTTATATTCTCTCAAAGTTGTTCTGCAGTTTGGTTTTATTAAGATATTACTTTAACTTGGGGCTGGAACTTGTCTTCAAATGAGTGTTGAAATGCAGATCTGTAATTCTGATGAATAAATTGGATGACAGCTGCTAGAGAAGAGTGAATGGATGCTTTATTGGGTGAATAAAGCCACCACTAAATAAATGCTACTAGAAATAGAAAAAAAATGTACTCAGATACATTTGTTTTGTGTCCAAAGACAAACCCTACACATTGTAAAACAACATCCATAAAAGTAAGTGAAAATCCCCTTTTTCAGTCACTTTTTACAGCCTGTGTTCTAAACCAGTCCAGGTTTCAAAAATTCAGGAGAATTATTTTTTAGTGTTCCTCACAGTTTTGCCATAGCTTTGCCAATGATCTATACTTTTGGGTTTTCTAGACCATTATAATTATGTATTCACATTTCTTGTGTCCCTCAAGAGACTGATATTCCTTACCGTTGAGATTTGAACAGAAAGGGCTGTCAGATTTGTTTTGATGCTCATGGAGGTGAATGTCCTTGATGGCCCTGGTGGGCACTGAGGGCTCGGGGTTACACATGGGATCTGGTTCTCCAGAGGAACTGGCTGAGTTTACCAGGTCCCAGTGAGAGCTCAGGGGTGTGAAGGTACGGTTTGGTTAAAATGCTTCTCAAGGAATTGGTGTGAGCTGCCTGCCGTGAGTTAATACACACAAATGGTGTAATTAATGACACAATTAGTTTTCCAGCGCTGTTTTCCTGTGGAGCCCACGGAGCATCACTAGATGGTGCTGCAGAGTAGGTTTGCTTGGCACTTGGATATTTAAATTCATTGAGCCCAGTCGGGTGTTTAAACCCAGGGACCCCAGTCAGACCACGGTGCCTGTAGGATTTTCAAAAACTCTTAATTTGACTTCCCTCATATTTTTTCTTCTGTCGAAGAAAACAGCAGGTCTCCCATTGAATGCACTGACCACCAAATTAAATGCTGCCAAGAATTTCTGACAATACTGTAGTTTTGAATGTGATTTAAAAGCAGAATTGTGGACGAGCATTTACTGAAACTTCTTATTCAGGGCCAAAACTTTATTATATATATCTGACAGGAGATTTGTAACATTGTTCTAGAAAATTGGGAGTTTTTAGAAAGCATGGAATTGCAAGGTCTAAACCACTTGTGTCATTGCTTTATGATAAGAGCTGTGGCATCAAGGATTGTCCATGCCACAGTGCCCTGATGTCACCTCCCTACAGTTCCATTGACAGCAGGTGCCCCAAAACTCCCAAAACAGCTCAAGTCAGAGGTTGCAGTGGCACAGATAATGGCTTTACCTGTCTCTTGATAAAAATCGTAGATCGTTGTCCAGCATTGGCTCTGATCACGGTTGATTTCAAAAACTTTTTATCTCCCCAGATGGTTTGAGTATTTATTAAACAAACAAAAATAAAAAAAGTTCAACTACTGGTAATTCTGGCCCACTGCCTTCACCTAGCCTTCAATTATTCTTTCCAGGTAATTTTATACATCTTTAAGCTACATATTGCACATAGATTTTTTTTTCTCTGCATTAGGCATAAATGACATTTTCTAATAGTGTGAAATAAGTCTTTAAGCTCTGCAGTCTATATCCTGGATGAATATAGCAGATCCAAAATCCATTCAAAGGTTTTGTGTGTTTTTATCAAAGCTGTAGCATTTAGGATTGTAATTAGAGATAGGTGTTGAAAGTTCTGGTTGAGAATTTGAGCTTTTGTTTTGTGAGCTGTGTTCAGAATAATGACTTTGGAAAATAAGAAAAGCAGTTATTAAATACATATTGATGTGGGGTTCTTTTTCTCTGTAAAATGATGTTTAAACTTTTTCTTGTATTGGATTTTATTTTATAGTTTTAAGTTTTGTTTACCTGTGGTGACATTGTGAAAACTCATTATCTTTGTCCCTCTCAATCTCCCCAGCAAATCTGAGATAAGACAACCTACAGATGAATTATTTATTTTACTCTGTAAGAACAATATCTGAAGTATTTTTTAACAAATACAGCCCTTTAACTCTCAGTAATAGTCACTATTTTAACACAGTGATGAGAGCATTTATATTCAATATACAAGAGAATACAGGGATGTGCTTAGAAGTAATTATTCCCTGCCTGGATCTCCCAGGAATGCCTCTGAGGGCAGGCTTAGAGAAGCTCTGGGAACCAGTTTCTTCATCAGTGACACAGTTTATTAGATTCACTCCCCCTTAATAACGGTATTCATCTTACGACTCAGACACTGTGGCAGAGTTATCTGATAGTGGAAGTAGATTAACATCAGCGCTTTACTAATTGCTGCATTTTGTTTTAGAGCTGGTTTCACAAAGGATGTGTTTCACACCTGAAGATGCACTGGAACCCTCTCTTCTCCAGACAGGCAGGAGTGCTTTGTATCATGGATGCTTTTATTTTTTCTAGGCTATATCTTCTGTCATGTCAGCTCTCTTACTAGACTCATATCAAGGAAGGAAGTGGTCAAAGTGGGAGTTGCGGGATTTGGTGCATGGTCGCACCACCAAGAGGTGACACCGGAGTGGCGCTGCCCTGGTCACTGTCACTAGGTGGTAGTGCAGAATCGGGAAATGCAGAGTGCCAGTCCTGCCCGACTGACTACGTGGGGGGAACTTAAGTCAACAATGCGTGTACTTCCTTGAGCAAAACCAGCCCTCAGCTGGCCCTTCAGAGTTGTCTTTCACCGCTCAGTTCCTTTTCTTTTCCAGCACGTGTGCCGCAGTGGCGTGATGTGGTTTGGAGTCGCATCATGCGAGTTGGTGGTTGGTGACACAGACGCGGTTGGTGAACTCTTCCTGCTGGTTCAGGTGTTTTGCCAGCGCTGCCAGGCGGGCTCTGCCCTTTGCTGCACCCTCCTGTGCCAGGGAAGGACAGTGCCCGCAGCCAGGGCAGGGAGCGCTCGGGAGCTGCTGGGCCGGTGGAGGCTCCTACAAGCCTGATTGGTAACTGAGAAATGGTTGTGATCTTTTAATTATCTACAGTGTGATATTTTGGCCAAAGCCTAGTTGTTTGTTTGTTTGTTAAAAAAAAAAAGTAGAATTTTTGCTTTTACTTGTTTCAGCTGCAATTGTCACTGTAATCCAAAGGTTTTAATTGCTTCCTTACTGGTGCTGTGGCTCATTATAATGAGGACTTTTAGGGATTTTTCTGCAAAACTCCTGAATCATTTTCTTGGTCACTGTATTGCTGTTGCCTTTAATTTCGCAGACATTCTCTCATTGGGCTTTATTGTGCCAAGACCTCTGGTGATCACATAACAGAAAACTTCCCTTTTCCTCTCCCTCCTCTCTAAAAGTTTGCAAATCTACTTTGGAGTTTGAGTGGCTGTTGGAAGAAATGGGGGAAAAAAAGGAGTAGAAAATTGGAAACGAGTTTTCCAGCACATGTGAAGACAAAACTCTAAGCCTTGCCCTGCCCTTTAACAGTTAGATGTGAGAGAATAATTTAATTGATAATCTAGTCAACAAAGCCAGCTACCTTTTTGGTATGTAGAAGTGTGGAAGTTGTATTTATTCAATTTTCATCAGAAGGATCTTATTTCATAGGATAGTTTTTGACAGAGTAAACTGTGTTATATACTTGACCATAGCAGTATCAGTTGAAAACATGGATAGTTCTTGCAGTTTTCTCCAAGGAAGTGATTTGTTTAATATAACTCTGCCTAGAACAAAACAGAATTTGAGCATGGAGAAGTCTATATTATTTTCTGTGATATGTCTGGTTTTGTGTAGTCCTGGCCAACATCTCATTTGCTTTGCCGCCTACATTCTGCTGGATTCAAGAGAAATTGAAGTGACTAACCTGGCTAGGGTTTTTACCTGTCTTGTGATGACTGACTAGCATATAAAGTTGTTTGATTTTTTTGACTTCTTGGCCACTCTTTTTCATGTCTTCCAAACCTATTGTGTGGGTAATATAGAAAAGAGACTAATTAAAAAAGAGACCTTATTTTATTGTGGAGAAAAAAATGGATCTAAATTCCACAACAAAAGGTGGTTGTTTTCTGCCTTGCTTTACTAGAAAATGAGGATTTGATTTGTGACCACCATAACTTTCAAAGCTTTTCACAGACATGAAAATGGTCAGTGAGTGTAGTGTGGAGGATATTGTAGGAGGTATCTGTTGCAGGTATCAGTGCATGTGTTGTCTTCTAGAGATTAATTTTTTTTACTAAACAGAAAAAAACTGTAGCATTTATTGACCAAAGAAAAATTACACTCTTTGAATTGCTCATATTTAAATGTTTGGACATTTGTTTGGGGATTTTGGTGTACTGTGCCACATGTTTGAGCCTTCCTTTTGCTTCTCATGACATTTGCCATCAAGAAACATTTCCTTCAGTAATTTTACACTAAGCAGAGCTGATGTTCTTGTTCTCTGTAGTATTCTGTTATCACTCTACTTATTTGTGTGACACAAAGCTTTTCAGGTAGTGGAGTTATGAAATCAAACTGATCTCAAACCCAAGATGATGTTAGCTCTATTTCACATGTAACCTTTTCATTAAGTATTATACCTACACATAAGTTGTGTTTTAAAGAATACTTGGAGTCTTATTCAGTGTGTAAAGATCTTGTGCCTGTTTGGAGCATGAGTTTTTGACTTAAATTTCTGAGGTCTCAAGATCCACAAGTAGGAGAATTCAGAATTCTGATAATATAGAGGTGTTGGTCTGTTAGGGTGGTTGGAGAAAAAAATGAGAATTTTTAATGACAGAAATTTTCAGGCTAATTAAAAAAATGAAGTTTTAGTCCTTTCAATGGTATATTAGATACTACTGAAATGACTACTACTATTTTTAAATATTGGATATAAAAATTCATTTCTTTCCCTGTATTAGGTCTGCAGCAGAGAAGTAAATATGTGGCTCCAGAACCAGTAACACAGACCATGAGTTCAGAAATATTTTTATCACTTAGTAATTGAAGCCACAGGTTATCTTCTTAAGAAATGGCTGTTTTAACACCTTGATGAACAGAGATTTAAATTTTGCACACACTGAAGTAGTTTCATTGATTTTTAAAACAAAACAAAAAAACCCCAACCAAACCCACCTCTTCTTTTTCCAAGTCCCTTCTGTGAACAGTTTTGCACCATTTCAGTTGCTAAGCCTAAACACAGAAGATTTTAACATCCACCTAAGCAGATTATCTTCATTTGTACTCTAATTTATTGCTTTTAGGTTTGTCTCACTAGGAATTTTATCTTTTAACTTTCACTTGAAGGCAGGTCACTTTATTATATGAACTTTGCTCTGGATCCTTTTTTGTTTAACTGGCAACTTTTCTCACTGATTTGTGCCTTTATTTCCCTGGCTCTGGTAAGAGTTAGCCAGATTTCCTCTTAGGTCTATTAAAAGACCATTATTGCAGCATTTCCTCTTGAGGTCTTTTTACCCTTATCACTTTTGCTATAAATTCATGAACTCCCATTTCACTTCAAGATATTTATGCCATATGGGCCATTTTCTTTTATAATCAAAATGTAAAGGTAAGTTCCGATGTTAAGTGCCTATTACAAACTTCTACAGTAGATGAATGATCTCTGCAATTTTTTGCAATTACTGCCCTAGAAGAAATGACATCATGATAAAGACATTGCTTAGTAAGACAGAAAATGGCAGTAAAAGCAAAAAGCTTGAAGGGGAGTTTTGCTTTTTTGATCCTTCAATTACTTTCTAAGCATAAAGTTAAATAATACCTGTTTTAATATATAACCACACACTGAATGGTAGGGCAAGTTTTACAGCCAGCAGAGATTCTTTCATCTGAGATCTGCCCTTTTACTCTAAAGAGTTGAATTCTAATATCCCAAAGTGAATCAGGATACAAGACCTTAAAAAAAAAAAAAAGGGGGAAAAAGGGAACTCCAAAACACAAAAATGGAAGAACCCAGGCAATGCTGTCCTGCCTTGGTGTCCTCTTAGGCATCAGATGGCTTTTTACAGCTGCAGGGGACATTTTCTAGGTGAGCCATAGAACAAAGTGACCTACCAGTGTCACCAAACCTTGCAGGAGGCATTTTGAGAGCAAAATCTTCAGCCTCCAAGAAGAATTTTTCAAACACATTTGCAGAGGGCAGCCAAAAATGTTTGAATCATCAGATTATTGAACAGAAGCCAGGCTGTGTTACCAGACCCCAGGTCTGCTGGGAAGGATGGGGCTGTGTCCCTGGAGCTCACATTGTTACCTTGGTCTTGAGCTAAGAACTGTGTTGGACACGGCTGGAAAGCAAATGTGACAAAAGACTAAATTGCTGTTTTGTTGTTAAAACTTGTTTTTATTTGAAGACCATAAAGCACAAATCCTTTGGCTATTGCTGAAAAAGGACAGTTGCTTTGAACCAGTTAGAAAAGAAATCTTCAGATAATTGTATCCAATATGCAAAATTCAGTGCAGTAACAATTCAGTTCTGTGAAATGAAAAGGATTGCTAGAAAACCATGAATTTTAAGATCCAGCAAATGCCATTGTTGCTGAAGCAGGAAACATTGTCTTTGGATTTAGAAGCCAGTGGTATGCTCTCAAGTGCAGAAAATTTGGTCTGTGATACTGTAGTATTATACGTGCTAGGAAGAAAGAAAAGCCAATAAAGGAAAGAATAATAGTACATTGATCACCCCTTTATCACAGCAGGGTAACTAAATCTGCTGTCACCAAATCTATCACACAGCCACTTGATTAAACTCATGTAATTTGCTGGGATGGATGCAGGAGTTTAGCTGTCATCAGCAGCTGTGGACAGAGGCAGATAAGGAACATTGAAGCTATAAGAGCTTCCAGCTGAAAATTTCACTTTGCTTTTCAAAGGAGGAGGGTGTTCCACTGTTGTTCTCCACATTAATAGTACAAATTGTCTCCTTGAGGTTTGTAAATCACTAATACAACACAGCAGAGACACTACTGGCTTCAGCTGGCCCTATTCAGTTACTGAATCAGCTGGGATAAGGGGTGGTGCTTTGTATTTAAAAATAAAGGAGAGGATGGAAGGTGGGGGAGGACTCCTCGAGGGTGATGGACAATGAAACCTGAAGAGAGGAAGGTGCTATTCCCTTTCAGGAGCATAGGAGGCTTTCATGCAGTGAAGCCCACACAAAATGAGCATTTCTTTATTTTTCTGCTCGGTGTCGAAGAATGAAAGTGTGCACGGATGGGGGAGCTTAGGATGTGACAGTGAGTCCCTCCTACCTTAGCAAGACGTGGCTCTTCTCATAAGTGGGCGAGCAGTTGCTTGGAGCGCGAGGCAGCGAGTCACTGTTGGGGCTGCAGGGCACACGGGCACGGCTGGCCTGAGCTCACCCGGGGGAGCTGAGCTGGTGTCAGCACCCACCAAAGGCTCCTTTGGCTCTCCCTGGCTGCTCAGAGATGACCTGGCTGCAGCTTTCCAGCCCATCTCTCCTGCCACATGTCTGATTCCTCCTTATGAGCTGTGCTGTGGTTATAAATCCCTACTGATGTTTATTAAAGGAGTCCAAATTGCTTTACTTGTTAACAAATCACTGAATATCAGAGTGATGCCTGGGTAGGCTGACCTGGAAACACAGACTAAGTAGACTAAAAGGATAAAAGGGATTTATTGAAAGGATCCAGCTTGGGCAGTGCAGGAACCCCTTGGGCCTACGCCCGAGTCAAAACCACAGATGGTCACAAAATGGATCCCCTGGTCACGAGGCCTCACACTTTATAATAGGCTTTGGTCCATCAGCGTATTGGAGTTAATTGTCCAATTCCAGCTTCAGGTTATGAAGCTCCATCCTTCTTGTTCCCTCTCCTTCTTCACTGTTGTTTACAGTCTTGGGCCTAAAATTTGTCCTTGGTCCCAACCTAGAAAGGAGTTTTGTCTCCCTACTCTGTGAAAAGAGCTTACTACCTCTTAATACGAAGCCCAGAACTACAGACTAAAACAGCACAAAAGCAAAAAAAATATAAAAGCTAAAACTAAAGACATCAAGAGGGTTTTGAGCATTAAACTAGATGATGATTCTGCTGTACCTGTTTTGAGAAAATGTAGGGCAGATTTTTAATATGTCACTGTTCTTCCACTGAAATACCATTTCTAACTGGTCAGTGTTGCCTGGCTTTTAACACCTTGTCACACACTAAGCTGAACTCTCAGAGGAAACCCCAGACTAGGTTGTTTCTAAGCTTCAGTTTGCCCATTAGGAAAAAGCAGTGTACGAAGATGGCCATTAATGTACTGTGATAAGTGTAAGCACTGTGTCAAGGTGCTTTGATTCTGGCACAGAATTTAAGGAGCAAATGCAGATATCTGAGTATAGGATTGTACATCCATTCAAAAGATACTGCAAGTGAGTTAAGCACCTTTTGGTTAAAGTCTTGTGCGGCTCAATTTTTATAGGATATGACAATGGGTCATATTTGTCAGTGGTTTATAGGATGGGAGTCACCCTAGCAATTGCTAGAAGTCAGCTCAGCCTTAGTGAAAGACTTTCTCATTAGATTGTTGGGAAGAAATATGCCCAAAACATTGTGCCTGGTATGAGGAAAGGGAGGAAAAGTTCAGAGGTTATGAAAATATCAGGATTCAAATTGCATCTTTGTGCCTATGAGAACTATAAGCTAAAGCATTTAACTCTTTAAATTCAGAGAAGTGGACTCTCTCACTTTATTAATAAGAAGATACTTCTCTAGTACCTCTCATCTGTTGTTTTGCTCAACATTCCCCATGTTAAGCTTCAATTGCAGTTGGTTTTGTGTTTTCTAATCACATTGCACTCCTGAGATTATTGCACGGGGTAGAAAAAGGCTAAAGTGCTGAAGGATGTATCTGAAGTCAGGGACTATTTTGGGTAATAGCAATTAGAAATAAGTAGCTGTTAGGTTCTTGAAATATTTTCTAAAGAATTCAGAAGATATGTACTAAATAGATCCAAAGTTCTGCACTGTTTAAATGAGTTAATCAGTCTGGGGCAGTCTGGTCAGCTCACACCATCCTTCTTTACTGATGGACAATGCCAAGTTACTGAAAAAAATCCCATCTCCCATGTGTTCCTCCAAATAGAGTAAAGATATCATAGAAAATGACCTAATGATAGGATTTTATGCAATAGCTAGGAAAGTTAAAGCAATGAAATACTTCTGATGGTTTCTTTAGTTCTCTTTGTGAGTCAAAGTAGTTCATAGTCGCTCAAGGGTACTTTTCTAATTGGCTTTTGTAAAGTTAAAATATGATAAGGTTTTGTAGCCCTGCTATAGAAAATAGATATCTCATTTATTTCATTTATTAAATTTTGTTGTTACATATTGTATGGCAGCATTCTCCATAGTTAGGAAACATTGTGGTATTAAAAGAGATTTTTAAAATTAATCTTGTTGTTGTTGTTAATTTGTTCAGCATCCTCTCATATTTTTTGAGAGTAAACACAAAGTATTTGTGACTTTGAGTAATAAGCTTATGATTCTCCCCAGCCTAAAAAGAGCTTGTGAAATTAAACATGAACAGGTGATAAAAGCTGGGTGTTGGTAACCTTGTTTCTTACGCTTCTTTGGAACTTCACCAAAATGCTTGCCAGTGTTTTTCCAAGGTTTTGTTGTTGTCCCTCTGAGGGGTTTATGGCACTGCAGGGCACAGCTGGACACAGTTTTCACTCTGGGGCATCCAGTTGCTGTTCCCTGTGGAGCGGAGAGGGGCACTGCTCAGGCAGTGTGCTCTGCAGCCCCTTGGCTCAGCACTGTGCTGCTACAATTCTCTGGTCATGGAAGTCTTGGTGAGCACCAGAGGACAGGATGCCAGGTACAGCACCTTTTATTGTTGCTTTCTGTCTGGAAAATCAATTGTGGTTGGTTTTTCTTTAAGATATATATAGAAGGACAAAATGGGCCATGCAATCTCCTGCAGACTTTGGTTTTCTTTCAGCTATTTTTGGGTCTGTACCCTTCTCCTCTGCCAGGAGCAGAAGAAATGTCTGTCCAAAACTTCCAGCCATGAGCTGGTAGAAATGAAGAGATTCCTGGGAGAGATTAAGGTAGTGACTTTCAAGGAAGGAAGAGCCTCTAAAACTTCTGGGCAAGACAGGAGTGTCCGAATATGTGTTTCTAGGTCAGGGGAAGGTAGGAATAGGAGTGCTCTTCATAGATGGAATGTGTTGGGTACTTATCCCTCAGCACTTTGAGTACTTAGAACACTGTAAGATTCCTAATTTTAGCAGAATAGAGCTATGGCTCCATTTGGAGAACCAAATGGTACTTAGGGGAAACATATTTTGTAGGCAGTTTCTAGAATTACAATTAATTAGTGGGAAAGACATAGCTGTGGTATGTGGACCATTCATTGCCATATTAGTGAAAAACTACCAGCTCCAACATGTGCTCTACAAAACCCTGGTGTAATTAGAACTTAATGATTTTTTCTCATTTGAATTATTTGTTTCTAACTTTCTTGTTCTCCTTATTTAGTTCAACCATTTATTATAGGAAAGGTCTAAGGCAGAGCTGAGGTGGTGGGTTTGCTGCATAAATGTGTATCTGCCTATGTACAAGAAGAGGAATATGTTGTGAATGCAGTTAGTTTCCTTTGTATGTCGGCAGTTTTATCATCAAATCACTTGCCAAACTAGAGACTACAGAAACTCAAATGAAATTCTGAGCCAAAGAATAAAAGGTGTAAGAATGGGTAGGAAAGGTGCATCATCAGGCTTTGATTGAAAAACTATCAAATTTCTCATTGTTGTGATTGTGTTTTGCAGCATTCAGGTTTAGAATTTTCTTCTGCAGCACTGTCTTGATGGACTGTAATAGCTTTTGTAGAGTTTGAATACTTACTGTGGCTGTATAAAGTGAACTAAACTGCCTGGGAAACAAACAGCTGCAAGAAGATATTCTGACCAGGAGTCACTTTTTGCCTAGGAGTTTATGGGGTGTTTTAATGCATTTTTTGTACGTGAGGGGAAGATATCTTCCTGGGTTTGTTAGTTTGTTTGTTTTTCTTTTTCCATACATAAAACAAAAAATGTGCTGAACCTGACAATGAGGTGCAGTCCTGAAGGACGCTTGTCAGCATCTGCTGTATTTGGGGAACATAAAGCGCTGTGCAGAGCAATGCCCTGCTTTGCTGGGAGCTAGTCTTTGCCTGCCTGTCACTCTGCAGTTGAGTCATCTGTTTTGTTCTGCAGTTTTCCAATCCTGAAAGGAGGATGTTTGTGTACTTACCCTGCTTTACTGCAGCAGGCCCTTAACAACGCAGTGAAAAGTAGGGCCCCTCCGTGCGAAGGAGAGACAGATGGTGCCTGCCCTGCAGAGCCTGCAGTCTGTTTCTGAGCTGCATGAGTTTCCCAGAGCACTCCGAGGAAATCCTCGGTGCTGTGTGCTGCCAGCAGCTCCGTGCTCCTGCCCAGGGGGCAGGCAGCTGTGGGGCTGGCGCTCAGCTCAGCTGCCCCTGCCTGCCTGGAGCTGTGCCACGAGGAGCAGCTGCCCCGGCTCCTGCTCTGCTCTCAGCTGTGCCTCCCTCCGAGCNGCATGAGTTTCCCAGAGCACTCCGAGGAAATCCTCGGTGCTGTGTGCTGCCAGCAGCTCCGTGCTCCTGCCCAGGGGGCAGGCAGCTGTGGGGCTGGCGCTCAGCTCAGCTGCCCCTGCCTGCCTGGAGCTGTGCCACGAGGAGCAGCTGCCCCGGCTCCTGCTCTGCTCTCAGCTGTGCCTCCCTCCGAGCAGCACTCCTGGCACCTGGGGATGGCGTGTCCCTTGTGTCCCGCGTGTCCCTCAGGCCACAGTGGGAGGAGGGCAGGGGTTGGCCTCAAGGCCTGCTTTCAGCAGGACTCAGTTTCTCTGGACCTTAGTCATTCAGCTGGAGGGTATTTGAGCTTTCATATTCTAACTAACCCATAATATCAAAACAGAAAGGGTCGTTTCTCCTTTATGCAATGCAATATGTCTATCTGCAGTCATAGGGAATTGCAGATCTTTTGGGGCTATGGACCAAGGTATTCACATGCCACAAGAACAACAGGAGACGACAGCAGGGATTGTGTTTTACTTCCTCTGTACAAAATGTTTTGCTCTCCTTGCTGTCTCTTAGAGGAACATAGTGACCATGTCACAGCAACAATTTATGTTTTGTCATCACGTCATGATTAATTTATTTTGTTGTTTATGGAAAAGAAAAATACTGCCTTGGCTTGGGCTAGATGTTCACATCCTGTACTGAATTTTCACCTCTGACAGATGTTTCACATGGTGCCAGACTTTAGTTCCCCTGCTTTGCTTTTAATTGCTTTTAATTCAGTCTCCTACAGAAACAGTTAACAAAAATTTCAAACTCCAGAAGCAATGCAATGCTAATGGATGGAGCAGTCTGTTACTTGCTTAATTAGTTATGTTAAACAACTTGAGCTTTGATGTTAACAAATTCACTTAATCGTAGTAAATAATGAGGATTATAATTGAAATTGTGACCTTTTACCCCTTGCAGAGTTACTAAAATGTGCCAAGTTTGCTTCACACCTGGCTAAATCAGGGCTGATCAATGACAGGCAATGGCTGGACATAATAATGTATTTGCACCTCCTAGAAACTCTAGAGGAAGGAAATCCAGTTCAAACAAGCTTTGAAGATCTGGGGGGTAATGTGAACATAGTAGCAGGGAAGGGCTGGTACCTGTTGCTCATGCAAATACAGAGTGGCCAAGACAGCTAATTCTGAGCCCAAACTGGTTACAGCGTAAAACCCGGAGCTCTCCCTGAGCCAAGAGGAGGAGGGGCACGTGGAACTTAGATTTGTTTACACTGTTTTCTGAAACTTGATTGTAAAGACTATGGAAAGCCTTGGAAGAAGTCAGAATCTTTATTATGTAGTGGTACAAATGCATGTTCATAGCACACCAGGTTTGAAAAACCAGATGGGTTTTAAAAGTTACTCCAGTGGCTATTCCAAGCTATTCCAGAGCTGTACAGTACTGACTTCACATTTTGCACCTTTTCTGCTCTCTGAGATCAAGGAGTGCATTTCTTCTTGACAGATATAGTGACATTAAGTACATATATTCATCCACAGCATACAGGGGTCCAAAATGTATTTATAAGTAATTTGAATGAAAAGACTTTATTTGTATAGGTATGTTCTGATCTGATAAATGAAAACTTTGCCCTTAGTTTCCCTTCCTACCTCTCTGGTTTTTCCTTACAGCTGGAGCGCACACTGTGTCTCATTCAGCATATGGTTGCTATTGCCCACCTTCCCTGTGATATTGCTTTGGTTTCTGTCTAAATAAAAGCCAAGTGTGCCCATCTGTGGAGGACAAAAAGGAAAGAAAAACCAACCCAAACTTAGTTTCCTAAGGTAGCTGCTAATTGCAAGTTTCCCAAGAATTGCACTGTGGGATGGAGCAGCGTAAAGCAAATTTCCTTTGCCTCAGACCTGTGTGCCAAAGGACTGTTTCCAGCCCTGTGAAACTGTGGAAAACTGTCCCTGCTCAGGAATATTGGGCTGCTTGGAGCAGAGACCTCCACATGAAAAACCTGAACTGGGAGCCAGGCCATGCCATGGGAAGATCAGCTCTTCTGCAGCCATTGCTATAGTAACAAGCTGTAGGAATCTTCTCTGCTATAATTAATTTGGGAAAATTATCTCCCTATGATAAAAGCAGAACCACCAAGCACACACCTAAATAGGTTTAGATTTCCCTTGCACTAAAACCACTGAGATTGCTGCAGTAGACAACAGTGGGTGTGGAGCTGTTATTGGGATTTTCAAGCTGTGGGAGCAGCTACAGTCACAATCACTTGGTTTAATTCAGAGCCTCAAGTTTCTCATAGTCCCCAATTTTTAAATAAAATCGGAATCATTAAAAAAAACCCAAGCAAAATACCACTATCACAAAAAAAAAACAACCCTGAAACAAAAAAAGAACACCCATCCCAAGCAATAACAACAGCAAAAACTAGCAAAGCCCCCAAAAAACCTAAAAACAAAAAAGCCCCAACCAACCAAAATCCCTGTTGACATTGGATGTCTTTGACAGAAGCTGCATAATATATCCTGGATCTGGGGCACTTGTTCTTGGGAAGTAGTGGATAAAGCCAAGGAGGAATTGATATTTTTTTGCTGAAAAGAAGACTTTGAGAAAGATGTTATGAAACATTTCATGGCAGCTGCAGACTGGGGGCATGCTGGAGCTCCTTCTAGCTTATTTAAGTGCCTCTGGCAGAAATTTGTTTGCCTGCAGAACTGAACATTAGAGAAAGAAGCTGTAAGCTATTCATGAGCAATACATGAAGCACTAGGAATGAATATGTCAAACCTGACTTGTAATGAATCTACTGTGGAGCCTGCACTATCTCTTTAGATATGCTTGGTCTTGTCTGAGATGGGAATAAACTCTCTGATGAGTGTAATGAATGCCTGTGAATAAGGAAAGGCCTTAAGTTGCACAGGAAATGCAGTGGCAAGAAATATATGGCTATTGCAGTCGGGTGAGATTTAACAGCTTAAGATGCAATCAGCAACTGTGTGTCACTGGAGCTGATATCTGCACACATTAAAGCAGGATCCCAGGAGCACTCCCACAGCGGTGACAGAAGCCAGTGGAATTGATTATCCATTTTTAAGTCTGAGCATAGGAGCCCCAGTTTTATGCTGGAACCCCACTGTGGTAGGTTTTATTTAAATGTAGAACCTAAAGAGATTTTCTTCTGTGAAGATCATTCTGTTTGCGTTGTGAACAAGGCCGATCCAGTTTGTGCTGCAGTATGAAAACATTTATGAATTAGTTAACATTTACACTGATTGTGAACAGGTTGAGCCCCGCTTTTACGTGTAGCTGAAAAACATGGAATGAGGGCTAATGCTATCTGAAAGGTGTGGTGAGAATGCAAGAAAGGCAAACAAGATGGATAAACAGCAGAAAGAAGCAGTGCAGGCAGCTGGGGCAGTTGTCATGTTGGTTATTTTTTAAGAAAGGTTTGAACTGGGCTTTGCCCCCCGAGCTCATGGGAGCAGTTTGTGCTGACCAGCTGGTGCAAGCTGCTGTAAAACTGTAATTTTTTGTTGTTCACAAATTGTTGTGACCTTCATATTGCACCTAATGAAGGTTGTTTGTATTGACATGTGCGAAATCAGGCATAAAACTTGGACCAGCTCTTGTCAGGAGAAGCTGGAAGTGAATTATTAGAAAATTGCTTAAAAGGAAAGCAAGAAGTCTAAACCCCATATTACTATTCCTATAAAATATTATCATTTCCCCCAGACAAGATACCAATTTATAGAACCACAGTATTATAACATCTATAAACGCTTAGAATAAATCAAATGTTCTCCTTTTGGTTTGCTTCAGATTGCTTTATAATTAACTAATGTGCTTTCCAGAAACCAGTTTTATATTGTCCTAATGGCTTTGGCTACAAAATGAGATCACCAACTAAATGACTGCCTAACCACAAGGACCTTTAATGATCTTTTAGGAAGCTCTGCATTACCTCGGACTGAAAAATTTTGTTGTTGCACAGTAATGCCTGCATACACTACAGAACGTTCATATTGCATAAGAATCATGATAATGAAATTCCATATACAAGTATTCATTTCTGTGTTGTCAATATTCCATGAGAGTTTCAGGAACAGGGTTGGGTTTTTTATTTTTTTGTAATTTCTTTTTAATAACCTGGTTCAGCGGTGTACTGAGAAAGCATTTAAGTCCCACTGAGGTGGATGCTGAAGCTCCATAAATGTGATATATATCAGCTGAGGATTTGTCCCTGTGGCACTTAAGACACAGTTACCTGTCAGAGAACCACATCACATTAAGGGGGTTAAGAGTGCATAAAATATTTCAAGGGGGTTAAAGTGAGGGTAGGGTTGGTGATGGCTGTTCTTAATAATTTAGGGGAAAAATAGCAGCAACATAAACACAGAAAGAGATTATGCCTTCAGAGATAAAACCTTTTAATAATTAAACTTTTATCACAGGAGATGTTTGATATCATTAGTAAATCTTTTCTCTCCACTGAAGGAATTCAGTGGTCTATAAAGCAATTAAATTCAGAATCATCATTTCATTTAATAGCCTGTAGCATTGTTCTTGGGTTTTGTTCACTCTGGACAGCTTACTTTTAATTAACTCATGTAGTACCTTATTGGGTTTTGTTATAGAGAAACTAGAGGTCACCAAATGCAGTCCGTTCTACTACAATGTGTTTTTTGTTTAATTATACCTATCCTGCCTCGCTTTCTCCACTAAACCTGGATCCTGACAGCAGTTAATTTATTATATTTTGATCACTGACTGTCTTTATATGGTAGATGATAATGAAGGAATCTTTTGGGGGGGAAAAACAACCAAGTCTTACAACTGACAACAAAAATGTTTCTTTCATTTCTTTCAGTTTTTGGGGAGAAACCTTGATTAGATCTTAATATTTCAATGAAGTATGAGAAGTGAAAGGTTGTTTATTGGTTTGCCAGCAAAGCGATGTTTCTTGATGCATGTTTGGATTTCAGGTGTGCAGTGCCTTCTTTCTCTGTTCTCAGAAGAGTGATGTACAATGGCAGGGACCACCAGGCTTTCCTGTGCACCCTTCTCATGCCCATGATTCTTATTTCAGCTCATATTATTTGGAATTCTTGGATGCTGTTGGCTGAGAAAGTCTCCAGGAACTACCCAGAAAAAGTGGAATTTTCAAGTTTGACCTGTTGTCTTTAGGAAGCAAACAGTATCCCATTTTTAAGAGCTTTGTGTGGTGTAAACTTAGAAGAGGAGGCTGCTTCAGAAGTGACTTACAAATAATATTCAGCAGTGGATAGAATGAGGAGCATCCTTTTGAGCAACTCCATGTTCTGAGGGTGGCAGGAATATTCAGATGTGTCTACAATCCTGCCAACAAACCTTTTCATCCTCTGAATATTTTGATGAGAACTGAGATTAATTATTTCAGTCTCAAATAATTTAAATTGTATTCTAAAATAATCATGAAGAACAATCTGGCAGGCAAAGTAGTGCCTTTGCTCTTAACAGTCCTGTAAGACTCTGCTAACTATTCTTTAACAGTGAATTCTTTTTCATGTCTGTGGAACAGCTGCAGCCAGTTGTCTGCATGATTTATGGGCTACCTGCCTGACAATTCTGGGGTAGTTAGTTGGTCTCATACACTGTTGTACCATTTTGTGAATATATTATCAGTTGCTGAAGTCTCTGTTCTCTTTGGATTCTGATGTTGTGAAGTTTCTGAAAGGACAAGGAGGAATGAGATGCAGGAAGAAGCCAGAGAGCAGCATTGTCAAAACTGTCAGGCTGACACAGTTCTATTTCCAAAAGCAGCTTAGCTTGCTGAGGTGTCAGGAGACAAATAGGTTTCTGAAATCAGGTTCCTGAGCACCTAAATCATTCTTGACAGCGTTTAAAACTTCTGCATGTTGAATTCACTTGTTTAAGTTCCCCCTTCTTGAATTTGGAATAAGTTTAGTTCTTTAAACTAATCCATATCAAATCTTCAATAGAATTTTTTTCCATTGGATATGTAAACAAGTATTATGAAGACTGAAGTCTAACAGGCCATGTGAAGCACAGAAATGGTTTCTTTGGCTGTGAGGTTACCTCATGAGTTTTCATAAATGTAACATTTAATTCCAGCTAATATAAATATAGCAGTGTCTGAAGCACACTCTGTTTGCTGAGCTGGCTTCTACTGAGTATAGCAGGAAGGTTCATAATTTCTCCTTTTTAGGGGCAGGAGGATGGCCATTGTTTGATGTGCTGCTCAATGGCCTCTGAATATTTGTGATCTGCAGGTTACCCCCTAGCACAGGCACCCTCCCCAAGCTCTCAGAAGTTTATTGGACCTGCTACAGCCCCTTCCAAGCACAGCACGAGTGTCACTCTTAGAACAGTCCAGAGAATCCTGCAGCTGCTTTTGCTCTGCAAGCAGTTCTGCCTGTGTTGGCTCTGTGGCAGTTCTGCACAGAGTCCCTTGGGTGGCTGTCCTGCGCCCTTCCTTGCCTGGGCGAGTGCAGGACGGGCTGATGGACATGCACAAGGAACAGAATTAGTAGGAGCTGAGATATAAGATAACCACTCTTAAATGTAGAAGTGGATATTAGAATGGAGGTTATCTCCTGCTGATGTAGTAAAAAAATTCTTTATGGACGTGGCTGAAGGAAGAGTAGGAAATTATGGCAAGCACAGAGCTGCGGTGTTATGGCTCAACATTTAAAATAAAAGTCAACAGATGCATAAATTACCATGGCACTGCAGTGCATTCTGCACCATGAAAATATTTGAAAGACCTATTTATACTCAGGTTAACTGAGCTAATGTTTCTGCCTAATATGAGTAGCATGAGGTTCCAACTGTTTGTATTCACTATTCTACAATAAGGATTGCATTTATCTTGGGAAACATAAAGAAGTGAACAGGCTCATTGCTGCTGTAACTGGGCACTGGCTGCTGAAGGTGTTTGAAGCCGTTGGTATTCTCCACTGTTGGTTCTGGTGTCCCAGGGGTGATCTAAGGGCTGCTCTGTCCTGCCAGGACAGGAATCCTGCTCCCTGGGGCAGGGCTGCAGGGCTTTGCACCCACAGCCATCAGCACCATCCTGCAGAAGCTCAGGATTCCAGAACAACAAACCAATGTGATTACAGAGAAGCCACTTTATTGTTCACACAACTTATTTTTATCCAGTTTTTAAAAACCTTGTGCACAACTCCAATTGAATAATCGTTTCCTTGCCAATTATTTCATTGGTCAGTTACAGGTATGTTACTTGTCCATCAAATCTTTCTATTCTTGGTTAGTTTGTGTATTTTATTTACTGGTTCTCATGAGACAGATTTCTTGTTTATGGCAGGTGCACTTGTTTTTCACCCAGAAATAGTTAGTTGTTTAATGAACCTTCATTCTCAAGATTGTTTTCACATAGGAACTTGCAAGCCAGCTTAGCTGCACTTAGACGTGACAAGCCAGCTTTTAACTTAGCACAGCGAGGCCTGATTTTATAAGGCCTTTCTGTATAATTTATCTACTTATATTCCAACACCATCCTCCAGCCCCACGAGTGATCATGGAACCATATGTGTGCCATGGGCATCTCCTGAGCTCTGTCTGCTGAGTGTCCTTGTGCGAAAGTGACGCTTGGAGTGCGGGCTGGGGAGAGGACAGAGGCAAAGCACACAAAGGAAAGGCACATTTGTTTATTATGTTATGTGGGGAACTTATTCTGAATGTCTTGCTGTCTCTCTGTTCTTAATGTGCCCATACTGGGTGGCAATAAGGAAACCAGTCTGGTGATTGTGTAGCACTGTAGTTAACATTTTATTCCTCAAAAGATAAAACTGGGCTGCACACCTCCTGTTAAACTTCAGTCTTGCCTTTAAACCTTTCAGCTGATGTCAGACTTCAGGGTGGTTCTAGATAATCAAAAGTTTTTCCCAAGAAAAACAAATCTCTTCCCTATTGAGGATGAAATTGGGAGTCTTTCCACTCTACAGCTATGCATATATGCATTTCACTGTCAGACAGTGTGAAGGGACACACCTGCACAGGTAGGAGTTCAGGGCTGCATTCAGGAAGAGCCACACAGCTCACAAACTACCAGAGCACACCCTACATTTTGACTTAATGGTGGCCTTGTTTAAGGAAATAACTTGGGCAGTTTCTTAAATTCTATCCTGATTTACAACTAATTGAACAATGTGCACACTACACTTTCTGAGAGTTTTCCTGCTCTCTTGGGAAGGAATTTGGGTCTTGAGGTAGCTTAATTTCATATACATATGCCCATGTTATCACAGGTCATTCAACTTAAAATACAAGTCTACATTTTTTGGATTTTCCCCCAGAAAAAGCACTTTTCATCTTCAGTGTCTTGCAAATATCAGATCACAATGCTGACAGAGGCAGGAAAAAGTAGACTGTATCTAAATTTACGTATTGTTTTGTTCCAGAAACAGTGTTGTTCTCGCTCTTCTCATTTAATTGTTGTTCTTCAGAGCATCATAACTCATTGCTTAGTCAGCACAAGTCACGTGCTATCAGTAGTGTCTTCCTGGTATTTTTCATGCAGTAATTTACCCCTCCAGTAATTTACCCTAATGGATTTCCCTTAATGGGATTGGGAAAGTTGACATTTAAGTGTTTAGTTTAAAGTTTAGTTTTTTTCAGAGTATTTTTCTCAAGGTCTCAAATGGCCACAGGGTAGGAAGAAGTAAAAGTCATACACCTGAAAAAAAACCAGCTTGCTTTTGAATCCCTGTCAGTGCTTGTGGTGAAGTGTTCCCTCATTTATGAGGCCCTGTCTGTGGGGACATCAGCAAGAGCTGTGCCCCGGGTGTCCCTTCCAGGGACAGGCAGGGCTGGGAGTCCCTTAATGGGATTGGATCTGGCTCTGCCAGGGCCACACGAAGGGATTTGAAGAAAGGCTGTCAGGGAACATTCACCTGCTGAGGGAGCAGCACCAAGGTTGAGTCTCTTGAATTGTCTAAGGGATGTGAGAGAAAACTGCATTTAAGAAAGGAAGGTGGAGGCAAAGACCGATTTCACCCTTGCTGAACCATCCTATCTGAACGAGTATGGAATTTTTTTACATCTGTGATGTATAATCATACCTTCATGCTAAGGTGTGAAAGGGAAATAAAACCCCTCTCCCTCTGGGAAGGCAATGGGGGCCTCAATGAAACCCCAGCTCCAGGACTGGAGACTGATGGAACAAAGTACATGGGCCCAAGCTGGGTGTTATTTACTGTAACGTGGGTGGCATTTCCCTCCAGCCCTGCCAGTGCTGCTCTGCTGGGTTACAACACACCTCCAGCCAGGACAGGAGACTGCTCTGCTGTTTTCTGTGCTTGATCTTTGGCTAAAAGTGAACTACTCAGATCTGACTGAAGCATAAAATATTCTGATCAATTTTTATCTTGTTTCAGGCATTTATTTCATGTGTTCCCCTGGTTAGGTGTCTAGAAAGGATCGACTGATGAGCTCTGGGACTCTTCAGATCTAATAGGACTAAGATTAATCACCTATAACTAGCTGTTAGAAGAGAGTGAGTTGTTAAATTGCTCTGTCATATCATGTTAAGTAGAAGTTATTATTTTGAGCAAAATGAAAGTAGTCTGAGGCCATGGGAAAGTTTTTTTCAAAGCTATCAAAGTGAAGGACAGACTTAAAAAATGAAAATCTATTTGGGAAAAGGAAAAAAAAAAAAGACCAAAGACAAGTTGAATGTGAAATAGAGTGGCTGTTTAATCTGAAGTTTAATGTTTCCAAGCAATGATCTACATATAATGATTGTTGTGGTCAAGTAGAGTTGTAGCTATGCAAGACTTTGACTCTTCTATTTTAATAGAAACAGAAAATTGGTAGACAAAAATAGTTGGAAAGCATGATAGTTTTAAAAGTAATATTTTTGAACATGGTATTGGTAGAATGAAATGTTTTTGTGAATACTGATCACTAGATCTTCTCTGTCAGAATATTACAGCTGTATCATTTTTTTTCCTTTGAGCTTTTGTCACTCTGGTTTTAGACATTGCTCACCTAAAATATCCCACACAATAAAATAACAAAAGGAAGAGGTTTGGTTTACATGCTCTCCTTGTCCATCACCACCCACAGCTGCTGCAGTTTAGCAAAGCACAGTAAGTTTATTGACAATATTCCATCTTATTGTGCTTGATTTGTCTAACGGTAAATGCTGCTTCACTCTCAAGTGATTCAATTCGCAGTCTTTGTTGCATCTTGTATATCCTAGAAGAAGAAATAAGTGTGCAGTAAACAGTGAAGGCCAGTGAGTGGGGAAGCTCAAATGGTTTGCCAGCCTATGTTGTAACCTTTGTGGTACTGAGAATTTCAGTAAAGAATATTAGAAAAAGGATGTCCTGTTTCTGTTGTTTAGAAATCTTTCCAGACCTAGGATGGGAGGTTATTTTCAAGACTGAATATGGTTTGTGTTGTGTTATTCCAGGGGTCAGAGTTCAACATTCTTTAATAGCCAAATTTTCTATTGACCTCAAAGAGGGCTTTGTAGGGGAAAGGACTGTGGGATTCAGCTCACAGTGATTTCTGTTCTTTTTTAATAAGGAAAAGTCTTGGCTGGCTGAAAACTGGTCCGTCATTTGCAGAGTAAATGTACTGTTTAATATTAAAGAAATGATTCAGTCTTTTAGTGGCAAAGTTCTCTCAGGTTATTAAAGTAGCATTATAATTTCTGTTCTGCTGGTGTCACAAATGAAGTTCTGCAGGATGGTCGTGACCAATTAGCAGTAGGTTGAGCCTTGAAAAGGATCATTTTAATAATTTCTTTTTATCCAGTGTTCAGTTTTTCAGTGTTGAATGAAGGTTTGACACTCACTAGATTATCAAACCACTGAGTATTTAGCGGGTTTTTTTTTTAAACCTTGATAAGGAAGGTTCTTATCAGTAGTAAAGTCCACTACTACTAGTATGTGATGTCCTAGTAGTGTTTTTCTTACATGTGCTTTTTCTTCACTGTGTGAGGCAGTGTGATAAACGTAGGTGGCTTCAGCTGAGCAGGGACTCAGTGACATTTGGGGAAGATGCTCTTTTGGAACAAGTTTGTAGTCTAGGCAGGCCAGAACACATCCCTGCACACTGGAAGGTTAATCAGCTAGAAAGAAGAGGGGGTTAATGAAGTTAAACTGGTAGTTGACAAACATTTGTTCTTAGAAAATGGTATTTATTTGATATTCTAACAATGAGCTTCTCTCTTCTAGTATTTTTTTCTACATACTTCCATGTTTTACCATCCTCATTTTAAAATGCTGCTTTTCTACAAGCTTACATCATAATTAGTGACAAATGTAGTGTCACAGACCATTCTAAGTATCAGAATATGAGAAATGTGGTTGAAGGTACTTGTAAGATTTGAAAATACTATTTAACTTCAGAAGAAAGGGTTTGACTGATG
The DNA here is from genome assembly GCA_013400315.1 of Bombycilla garrulus. Lineage (NCBI taxonomy): Eukaryota > Metazoa > Chordata > Aves > Passeriformes > Bombycillidae > Bombycilla > Bombycilla garrulus. The sequence goes on from VXBU01015486.1 coordinate 177,007, forward strand.
TTCAGAGCTGTTTTCGGGGGAAGAAAGCTATTCATCTTGGTTTCTGGATCCAGAAATTAGCCAGGCTCCCTCCTCTTACAGCTGTGACAAATGTTTCTTACAGCAATGCTAGTGGGAATAACCTATTTACAGATAATGTGAAAAATGAAAGATGATAAATCACCTCTTGATAGTGAAGCTAGAGAAATTTTAAGCCAAAAATGAAAATAGGTATTTATGATGGTTCCAAGGACGCTTTTAATAGCTGTCTGTTCCATTTTCCCCCTGCTGTCTAGTGTACACAGTGCTATAAAAACACATGGGTTTTTTTGTGATAGAAGTGTCATTCAGAATTAAGAGATTTCTGCTTGGTTATGCACACTCATGGTTCTGTGGCTGGCTGGTGGCTGGAGTCTTCATTTCCTGACGCCTGGATCCTTTGAGTGCTGCATTGTTTGACAAGCCATATGCCCATTTCCCTGTATGCATTCAAGTGGTTCCTCTTTTCCCCTGCTGATACTGTATTGCTCTCTTTTACAGACTTGTTAAAAATGCTGTAAATATGATGGATTTGTTGTAATTTCTGTTTGAATTCAGTATTAACATAAACACAATTCCAGAGCAGAATGTTTTTCAGGGCGGCCATTAAAACCTTAGGTGCAGTGGGTGACTTTGGCTGTGTCCCTCCCTGAGGTGTGATAAGAGCTCCTGCTCTGCGCTGGGAGAGCAGCATCTGAGCGTCTGCAGGAGCATTCCATGGCCTGTGTGTGCAGCTGCTTGGGCTGCCACTTCCACTGAGCTCCTCTCCTCTTCTCCTGGGCTCTTTGCTGTGGTACATTGCCTGCAAGGCTTCATTCTCAGCCTGGGCCTTCAGCCAGAATAAAAGCCAGAGACACATCAAAGCACTTGCTTAGAGGATCACCAAATTTTACTTTTAAATAGAGCAGAAAGAAGTATTTCTTCTGGAACGCTAGGCTGGGCATGGAAAATATTTTGTAAAGGAGAAATTTGGAAATCCTGGGAAAAAGTAACTGTGTTGGACAAACACAAGTGGTTGCCAAGCTTAAAGAAGGACGTCTTGGGAGCAGTATGCTTCAGAAAGGCCTTCAGCCACTACAACTAGATTAATAGAAATGATAACTGCAAAAGGATTTTGTGAATAATCCAAAACCCGTGGCATTGACAATAAAGCTTGTGAAGTGCAAACAGGAGATTATTTGGTAGAGCTGACTGAGAACCAATTTGAACTTGGAGCAGTGAGTTCCCCAAAGAGCTCACATCACAGAAATTAATGGGAAATATAAATATATGGTAAAAAAAATATCTCAGTTACTTGTCATTACAAAATAAATTTCTGGGACCCTGCTGAAGAAGCCTGGCTGGCCACAGGTGATATTTCCCTGGGTAGGCAAAGGAGGTGTGCTGAGTTTCAGAGGCTCTGGACTGGCTGGTTCTGTTCAGTGTTGCTAAGTTGATGTCAGGCAGCAAACTGGGATCTGTCAGATTTCTTAGCTCTGAGGGGTTACTGAGCAGCACAGGAACCTGGAAAAATATGTGTCTCAATAATGAGCAAGAGACAAACCCCACTGATGCACCCCTGCTTATATAACTGGAGTTTTACCAAGCTCATGACTGCTCCCTCAAGAGTAGGTATGAATTACATCCTCAAAAATGTTCCAGAATTAATCTGCCCACTGATGAGCTCGTCCCCCTTGACTGGTGTGAGTATTGAGCCGTGCTGTCAGTGCTGTGATCCATCTCCTCCTGTGTGTGGAAACCTCACCGGATCGAACGGTGCGCCGCAAACAAAGCCTCAGGCAGATGGGGATCGAGAGCAAACACTAAAAGTTGTGGACATCAGTCTTGGATCTTAACTTGCCTAAATATTTGTGAAACACTTTTTCTAATTATGTTCCCAGTGCTGGTAAAAATATAAAAGGCTCCTGAAGATACTTAGCAGATAGTTTTAGATATCTGTGGACTCTGCTCATCCTTTTCTTTTGTTCATCTGCGTGTTCATAAAAATTGCTCTTCTCTGTAAATTTTTTTTCACACATTTCCAGTTAATTTCTAAATTTGAATATTTATTTGCTTTCTCCTCTGGAGAGTACAGAGCCCTTGATATCATAAACTAGCACACTTTGCTGTGTGAAGGTGAAACATTTTTCTGCAGTATTAACAGCAGTGAGGGGGATTTAGCACTATGTAGCACTACAACACAGAGAAATAATCTTCCCCAAGACACAGAGACTCGTTTTGTATAGGGTGCTTTCTTTCATATTGAACTATTACTGCTGAACCCCAGAATAAGCAGCTTTTATCTGCTAATATATAACTTCAGAGAATCTGAGATTAAATTGAAGGGAAACTACACTTAATTTATATGGTTCATATTTATTCACCATATTTCTTTGACGGCAGGTTTTAAACGTGATAATACAAAAAGATTTGCTTTTCAACATTGCTATGAATTAAAGTTGCCACAGAGCACATGGCTTTGCTACAATCCTTAAGGTTACAGGTTTGGGTTTGATACTTTGATTATCCCTCCACAGAGGATTTACAGTTTTTCAATTTGAAATGTATTCCTGGGAAAATATTGCTGATTTCACTGTGACAGTGAGGAATATTTGTGGTATGCAAGGTTAGAAGATTTCTTTTTGTGTGAGTAGGTAGATTACAAAGCCTCGTTGTAATTCATGTCTAGAAAGTTATTATAGAACATTCTAGATTAAGAAGAAAACGTTAGACCTTAAATTACTTGCGAGAGCAGCTCCTTCCCAGGAGAACACAGCAATGCTGCACAGTGCAAAGGGCCTGTTCTGTTCAGTTCCTGCTGAACATGAGCATTTCTCTCCATGGCAGTTTGCTGAGTGCCCTTCCCCTTAGTTTATAAAAATCTACTGCAAGGTACTGATTTTTCAGATTTAAATGTACAGCTAAGCAGCCTGCTCTGATTAAATAATTATTTTTCCTGAGGGTATTTCTCTTTGGTACTTCAAGAAGGATTTAAATGTCTCTAACCTGTTAGTAATGCACATGTGGTATCATCATGCTTAAAAACCCATGTTAACAAATCTTTGTTGGCTGGAGGTTAGGCTTTTGCAGTTTGCTGCCAAGTGTTTTGGGATGTCTTTTGTGACTCACTGGTGGGTTTGCAACTCAGATTATACAGTATCTCAAATGTGTGCTGTGAATTTTAATTCCTTTTTATGCTCTTTCTGTTATGGGTGTGGAATGAGGAGCAGAGTGAAGAAACAGCAATAAGAGGCACTGTAGTATGAAAACATGCTTATGAGTAATTTGGTGTAAAATTGCTACAGATTGTGCAAAATAAATATTTGTGAGTGTATTTTTAAAAATTGTAGAGATTTATATTTTTATTTTCATGTTTGTATTACACTAATTTGTTGTATTCTTATACAGATCTGTACCTATTCATGCCTACTGATCAGTTGTCATTATCCTAAGCCTTCAACAGGATGTTTGCTACAATTAACTTCAATACTCTTGTTGAACTTCACGGTCATTCAATCATAGCTTTTGATCTTCAACGTTTGAGTTGGTTTACCCCTCTGGATTTTAACGAGATGGGGTTGCTCAGAGCCTGTCCAGTCCCATCCTGTGGAGGGGATGGAGCATCTCCCACCTCTCTGCACAGCCTGTTTCCAGTGAAGCTGAACGTTGCCATAAGGTTTCCTCAGAGCCTTCATAATACATTATGCTTTCCTCAGTGCTCTGGGTTTATTTTCTGAGTTTTTCTATGATTTCTTCTTTCAACAATGTTTTATGTTGCCTTTCCTCTTCCTCTCTTTGGCTGAGCTTGATCTTCTGTTAAGTAACTTCAATTTCCCTGTGTTAGAGGCAACATTTCTGTCTCTATAACACAGAGGAATTTAAGAAATGGCAGGAGGTGAGGGATCAGTGCCAGCAGCCTGTGTCTGCCACTGCTGTGCATGCACTGGACAGGATAAAGGGTGGTGGGGAATAGAAGTGATCTTTGCTTTCCTGGTCTAGACACTGCCCTGAGGAGGTTACATCCATGCTTTGGAGGCTCTGTGGGAATGGCCTCAGCAAGTTCAGCACTTAACAGAAAAGCCCTCCCCTTCCCAGGGGGAGAAGGCAGAGGGGAGCTGTATCTACAGGCTGCAAGTCAGGAAACAGAGCAATTATCAGGTTTATTACTGTGCTCTTCTATCCTGCCCTGTGCTGTGGATGTGTTGCTGGGAGAGTTTTTAGGTGCCTTGAGCCTCCCTCCCCACTCCCATTGCTGCTGGGGCAGCCTCTGCCCAGTCCCTCTTGTTCTGAGCCCCCTGTGCTGAGCACCAGTTTAGGCAGCCACCAGTGCACTCAGCCTCTGCCAGGGAGGAGAAGCTGGGCCACAAGCCAGAAGTCCAAAGGAAAAATTTGAAAAGGGCAATTTTAATGAACATTTATTGTTTCATAGTCTCCTCCCCTTTACTAAAAGAACACATGGACATGAATGATGGTGTAGAATTATTGCGGCCCTAATTGAGTACACTTGCAAACATTTGCTGTCTTTTGTTTTCTAATCTAAATGGAATCTGTGAATAATATTGATCTGATCGTATGAGGGTGGGGGGGACAAAAGTAACCCTGAGCAAAGTATGTGAAGTCTTGGTGATGAGAGCAATACTTAAGTGAGCTAAATGCTGCCTGTAAGTGTCAGTAAATATCAGAGTATAATACCAGTGCTCCTTGTTCCTGAGGCCAGTCACTCTGAGTCTGTCACAGGGACTCCAAAATTATCAGCAGTTTGCTCTGACCAAGGCTGTGCCCAGCTGTATCCTCAGTCAGTGCAGGAGCTGCAGCGTCACTTGGTGTAAAAGCTTTAATCCATTTTTATTTAGTTGCTTTATTTTCACTGCCAGTCTTATGTTTAGTTAAAAAAACTGTAGAGAAAGTGTAAGGAAAAGGAGACCTTAACCTGTGGTGAGAAGTCACCATTAACAATGTGAAACATACTTGAAATGTTAGTATGTCTTAGGCAGGTGATTCAAGGGGTTCTGTAGATCTGTCTTGAACAAACCAAGCTCAGGAATGAGACACGTGAGATTCCACAAAAATTAATTCTTAGTCATGTTTGACATTTGCCTAGCAGAAAATGACATTGTGTTCCAATGTGTACATACATTAGGAATGATGGTATGGTACATATTCTCTCCCCTCATTATGTGTTACATGCAGGATCTTTTCTGGCTGGTCCTGAATGAATAACTGTTACAGATATTGTCTCAAAAATCTGACTAATTCTCTGTACCTTTTCATTTTCCTAATCTTAATTAAATCTGTGACTCAAGAGGATGCATGATGAGAATGAAAAAATCAGCTTGTATAAATCAAAAGCAGTGATATGAAATCAAACCAATCAGGATAAAAGTGTCTTTTGTATATAGGCTATTAAGCACTTTTTACCCCCTTGCCTTTTCGTTGGTCAGATGGAAGGGACAGAATTGCTGTTCAGCTCCTGAGGCAAACAGAGGGAGGGATTCTGCAGCTGGTACAGAAGCCTCTTGTGCAGCAGGGGCTGCCCTGCACCTGATCGCTGGGAAATGTGCTGTGCTTCCAAAGAGCTCCTCGTTTTTCCTTCCGCCCGCCCCGCTTGAACCGCTCCTCCTCCCTTGCCTCTGGCCTGTCCAACCCCGCCGCCCCCCCTCCTGCCAAGGTTATTCTATTTTAACCCCGATCCATGGCTTGCTGTGGGTTACAGCCTCCCCCAGTGATGCTCCGACCAACGCTGTCAAAGCAGAAGTTTTTGGGGAAGGCAGCGTCAGCTGTGCCTTTCTGCACAGGAAAACTTCTGGAGTGGAAATCCAACCCTTGGCATGGAAAAGCAAAGCTCTCCTCGCTGGCTTGAGCGCTGTGTCCAGCTGACAAAGTTACGTTTATTTATGGCAGGAGCTGTGAATTTGTTGGAGTGCCATAGTATTTGTAGGAAATCACACAAATTGCTGATTCCAGTGGATTAGACTCTGTAAGCCTGGCTTGAGTAAGAGGATGTGTAAGAGTTTGCAGAAACTGCTTTTCTTAATTTGACAGTGTCTTTTGATAAACTGATGCATCTGTGGTGCATGCTTAGAGCTGTCTGCTGGTATAAATCAGGCACTACTTCATTAGTCTAGCTTGAAACCAATGTAGGATGGAGAATTTTATGCAGTTCTGAGATTTTGCCAAGATTTTGGGAAGTAGGATAGGAAGTGGTTTATTGTAAATCAATTTGGCCATATGCTGTTACAGTTAGTAACAAGCAAAGTCTACTTGATTCACATTTAAGTATTGGAACAGCAAACTAATAAAAGGAGATGGGATGGTTTAGTATTTTACATATTCAGTCAAAATATTGAATTAACCTTTTTTTCTGTCCAAGCCCTTTAAAAGAGAAAGATATTAAGACCTGGGGGCAATTTGAGTGATAAGCTGATTTAGTTTCATCTGTTGAGGTCTTGGCTTAAAAAAACATGTTTAGGTCTGCTGATTTTTTTTTTTTTTTNATTCTTTGTTCAAAGCTTTTTTGGCAGATTTACTATGAGCAGCTTTTGGCATAATTGAATTGATAACATGGACTGGATTGCCCTATGAAATTAGAGAAACAGAACACACCTTCCAGAAACATCCAGTGATGGAAAATACCGTTTTCCTTAGGGGTCTGACTGATGGTAAATATTCCCTTGGAGAGCTTCAGAAGGGCTGCATGGCACTTGGCAAATGTTTTGATCAATATTAAAATTCCAGGTGCAGCTTTCATGCATCTAGGGGAAGCCTAATCCTTTTTTATTTAAACTGCCATAGCTGTGTTAACTTTCCCTCCTTGCAGATCCCCTCTGTGCAGCCCTGTAAGATATGGAAGCAGCAGCTGCAATCTCTGCAGCTCAGGAAATGTATTACAAATGAAAGGAATGAATGTCTTGAGCATTTTGTCCTTGTGCTATTTTGGTGCAGAACGTCATACATTTAGTAAATATGTGAAGATACGAACGCCACAAAGGCACTGCTTGAGATCTCTGAATTTCTGTTTATCTGGGTTCAAAGTCAAGTTTTGTCTGTGAGTATGTCTTTTTGAATAAAGCAGGGATTCTCATTTCCCAGCCCAGGAAGCATTAACAGAGCAGGGCTTGGCTCAGCATCAGGAATAAGGAACAAACAGACTCCTTGCCCCCAGCCTCTCCCAGTCCTAGGGAGGCAGGAGTGGCTTCTGATAAATGAGTTTAAATATGAATAGCATAATATTTCATAGCAATTCCAGATCTAAAAGTAGTCCAAGGAGAAAGTTCTTCTAGTAATTTAGTTTCTAGGAGAAAATTTAATTTTAAACAGACTGTAAAAAGAAATAAAATGACCATTAGATATGTATCATTTTATAATCAATGTCAGCTTTGCTCCTGCAGATTAAGTGCTAGTACCTACTTGCTGAAATTCAAGGTTGAAAAGGCTTTTTGTTGCTCAGCTGACTTCCAGAAAGCAATGTTGTAGTAAGAATCTACAGTGAATTTGTACTGTGCCTGCTCTGTTTTCAGTGCTGCTGTATATCTGTGTCCGCACGAGTGTCTGAAGGCACAGAGCCCTTAGTGAGACACTTTAACTGGCTCAGCCCAGAACTGCTCAGGCAGTTGGACACGATGGTCACTGCAGGTCCCTCCCAGCTGAAACAGTTCCCCTGTTCTCTAAAAACAGATCTCCCCTACTCTAAACACCTGTCAGTACTTCCATTTCTGAACTGCTCCTTACTTTGGGAACAGTGAGCTAGCAAAAACGTGTAATATGAGCTTGCTGGGAGAAGTTTAAGGTAGGCTTTTTGGGAAGACTAGTTTTGGGGTGTCCTCTATAAGTCACTTTAGGTATTGGGGAAATTTGATCTTACGCTGCAGCGTTTCCACTCGGCAGCAGCATGTTGTAGTGCCACGTGGGTGTTTTCTCAGTCTGCTCAGGGACTGTCCTACAAAGGGTTTTGCAATGGCAAGAAGATGGCTTACTCTTTAAGATCCTGTACTTTCCATCTTTCTGGACTATTTTAGTGACTCTCCTCACTGATGAGCAGAGTTAAGGGTCTACAAAGGTGCCTAGGAGAATTTGTTTCTCTTCAAATCATTCCAGCATGCAGCTGTCGAAGACCCATAGCCAAGCAGTAACCAAAGACAGGTTTGAACCCAATGCCTTTATATTTGATAGTTTCTTTTAAACAGTTTTCTGATGGATTTACTGTGTTCCATCTACTTTGTAACACAGACTCCATAAATAATGAAAGACATACAAAAATGTTTTTTAAACTGTGAACAAGATGAGTTCACACACTGTATTTTGTGTCCCCTGTGGCAATATCTACACCTGAGGGATTCCCTTCCTTTCCTTAAGACTTTTGAATGATTCTGTCTTGTAAAATTTTTCTCCAACACTGTTTACAAAGGAGAAGTTTTGTTGAAATCAAGATGGGTTTTTTTGGGACTGATATTTGGTCCCAATAGAAAGCTTTTTTCAGAAAACAAAGGCAATGACTCAAGAGACCTTGAAAATAATCCTGAAGTGGGCAGAGATGTATATTTTTTCACTTGAACTATTTTTATAAAAAATAAATTTCTACTTTGCTACTTCAAAAGCATCAGCTGATGTGTGTTCTATTCTTTGAAGGGGGTTTTATTGATTTTTATGGACTTGTGGCATTGTAGATTTTATAGTCTACAATTTCTCTCACCTCAGTTACTGATCATATGTACTTTGCTTCAGCTGAACAGGGTTTTTTTTTTGTTATGATCTAGTGGCAGCAAAAATGCGAAAATTTTCTACAGTTTGCCTGTATTTCTTACTCTGATGTAAAATCCAATATCTTTGAGAACTTGCAAAACTTCTCAAGTTTAAACTAAGGCATATTTTAGCTGTGTATACGAGGTTGTTTGTCAGTGTATTGTATGGAAGGGAATGTGGCTGTTGGGGAGATTGCATCCTGTGATCAGAACTGTGGAAAGGGCTGATAAAGAATTATGGAATTGATAACAATTAGCAGAATGCTTATTTTTGTCATTGAAAATCGTGTTCAGGGTTAATTGCTACTTATTTTTTTAATTGAAGAAATTTTTTTTCCAGGATTATGTTCATTAAGAGAATGTTTGCTCACTTTATAGATTCTAATTACTGTAAGGAAAAGAGGAGTAGCCTAGGAAATATTGAAGGGAAGAGACCTTTTTACTTCTTTTGTGGACTGCATTTGTGTCTGTGTAACATTTTTCTGTTCTAAACAAAATGCATCAGAAATTCTGCAAACCCAGGCACAGCCAACAGCATGAAAAATGATGCAGAATAACCCTACCTGAATATCTGTGCAGCTTGTCCCACAGACATGCAATGTCTGTGCAGGCACAACACAGCACAGTAAATTCAGTGTGCTGATCAGTTCATATCTGGACAGTATTTTGAGGGGATTTGGGACCAACAGTTGTTTCTTTAGTGACTTTAGAAACTAGGAACTATCTCATAGTAAACTTCATGTCACACTGTGTCCTGAGGCTTGTGAAGCTGCAGTACCAGAAGTCCTGGATAAATGCAGAAAATGTTCCCTTTTCCCAGAGACAGATCTACTGAGAGGCTGAGATAGGGTCACAGGGGCCGCAGGGTTTGGTGCTGGAAATATCTGAATTGGACACACTCTTTGGCCAAAGAGCTCACGCTCTGTGTCATATCAACTGCTTTGAAAAGTTCAACCTTTGGCCTCCTTATAGCATACACCATATAGAATTTCCTTTAAGAAATAAGCTTCAAAAATATTTGATTTAATTTGAAGTTGGACTGAAGTCAAACTTCAGGCAGAGTTTTTGCTATGAATGAAGAATTCTGGCCAGTTTCATCTCCAAAAAAACTCCTTCACAGAAGGTTGTGCTCCTCTGCCATCTTTCCATTACTGTCTGGAGAGATTAACATAGATACTTCAGCTAAAGGATAAAAAGCCCAGATCTTTTAATTTTGTAAGAACAAGACTACATTCAGTAGAAAAACATTCATCAGGCTGCTTTTGTCTGGGATAAAGCCAATTTTCTGTCTTGGGGCCAATATGGGGCTGTGCTTTGGCTTTGTGCTGAAAAGAACGTTGATAGTTCAGGCTGGGGGTGCGCAGCTCCTTGGGAGGGGACCCAGCAGGACAGGTGACCCCAGTGACCAGAGGGGTGTTCCAGACCAGCTGCCATCACACTCAGCGTATAAAGCTGGGGCTGGAAGAGCAAGGGGAGATGTTGTCTGGAGTGCTGGCATTTGTCTCCTCAAGTAACCAAGCACGATGGAGCCCTGCTGTGCTGGCATGGCTGAACACCCACCTGCCCATGGGAACTGGAGAAAGAATTCCTTGGTTTGCTTTGCTTGTGTGTGCGGCTTTTGCTTTCTTTATGAAACTCCATCTCAGTCCATGAGTTTCCTCACTTTCCCTCCTGGTTCTCTCCCATCCCAAAGGCTGCTGTCTCCAGGTGGGGTTAAACCACAACAAAGGTGTGCGAGCACTCCTGAGCAGTGTGGAGAACTCTGAGCCTTATTTCATGAGCAGTTGAACTTTTAGTGAAGAGAAGAGGCTAAAACTCTGCAGATGACTGACTTAATGAGGAAAGCTCAGTTGATTCATCTCTGGGAGCAGGTAACTCACGCAGATGAGGCCATCACTCAGCTCAGCCAACTGCTAAACAAAATACATCATTCAAATCTTTGGGAGAACTGTCAGTTTCCAGGGATAAAATGGTAACTGTCTGAAAACTGACCTTAGTCCCACATCCTGAAATTGAGTACGGACGGAAGCACGATGCCAACAGTTATAGCCATACACTTTAATGACAACCATTCCCCGTGGCATTTCATCATCAGATAAAGATTGTAGCCAATTTTTTTTGGGTTGTTTTTAAAGAGTCTTGGCTTTCCAGGACTAGATTTAGTTGTTGGTCATTGGAAAAAGACACAAGTGTCTGGATAGGTGTATCAAACAGGAACTGCTGTTCTGCAGAGAATCCCAATGCAGGTGTGGGCAGCAGCCATCCAGGGCTCTGTTTCCAGTCAGGAAGGGTTGGACCCAAGAGTCAGTGAACTGGTGAAATTGTGTGCGATAGTCCCAGGGAAATGCAAAGATGTTTGGACTAATGTCAGGGCCTGATCTGGGCAGGATCTGAAACACTGTAAATGTTCAGTAACAATAAATGGGGGGAGTTGGGAAGAACTTTTAAAAATGAACAGGTGTGTATTTCTTGGAAGTGACATTTTTTAAACTTTTGCACGCTACCCTGGTGGGTGGGTGGCAGTGGGGAGGTGGAAGAGCCACTTGGGTTCTCCTTCTGCCCTGGGAATCTCTCAGGTGCTCTGTTAGGGCAGAGGAGGAGCTCTGAGATCTCAAACCAGCACACAGGGGATAACGTGTGGTTCTCCCTGCTGCAGGAGAATTTATCAAGGAAGAAAACAGAATTCCCAAGTTAAATGTTTTAATTAAAATATCGCAGTTTTGCAAAGAATTTAGCAATCTCTCTGATCTTTTCAGGCCTCTGTTTGTGAATAAAATGTTTTTAAAAAGCCAACAAAAAGCCTCAAACACCTGGATCTGAGGCATTATCTCACCTAGGCAGAGACTGGCAATGGCTTTTTCTAATTTCTCAGTTCTTGTGAGATAGTGAACAAAAGTGCATCAGCATAAATAAATGTTAAAGAATTTGAGGCAGGAAGACTTGTGAGTGCATAACATCATATTGGGCTATAAATTAATTTGGGGTGCTATTTCGAGAGGAATATTCAGATAGAGGAATTTACTGTAGTTCAATAATTTCTGAATTTTTACTAATTAATATATTACAACCAAATCACTTTGGTGACATTTTAGGGACCAAATTAAATAAAATGTCTATGGTATGTTAATTTGAGCTCATAAAAGTCTAATTTGAATATGTAATTTGGATCAATTAGAAGTCTCTTCTGAACTTTAGTGATAATAGAAATTTAAAAAAGACTGGGAAGCTGCCAGGATTAAGTGTGATACATCTGGGAAAAGCAAATTACAGTGTCACTTTTAAAATGCAAATGAGGTTTAAAATTTAAAGATAATATGCATATATATAAACATATGCAATATCTGAAATAACTCACAGTTCTTTTAAGAAAAATATCTCCATAGATAGTGATTTTTTTTCATCAGTAATCCTCAGTTTTCCCTGCAAAATATCTAGACTATAGTTACACTTTTACTTCCAAAGAAAATGTAAATTTGGGAACTCTCCCAGAAACCCAAGCAGCATTCATTTTCTTCAAAAAACTTGAGAATAAAAACTGCAGTCTAACTTTGGTCCTTTTGAATTGCCACAGTGAATTTGAACTGGGTTTAAGTCAGGGTGTAAATGAGATTAAAACCTGATCTTGAAGTTTCAAGAATATATACAAGATCTGGACCAGAGTTGCTTAGCAAGGCGCTTGAGCTAAAAGTGTGGGTGCAGGCGGGTGTGTGATTGTCGCTGCAGGGGGAGGATCCAGGGCAGCTTCAGGTGCTGCGTGTCCCTCCCGTGTCCCCTGCCTGTCCTTGTGTCCCTCTGACCTTCCCAGCCGCTTCTGTGGATCCAGCCAGGAGCAGACAGCCCCGGTGGGCAAAAGCGGGAGTGACCGAAGCACTTCAGATCTCCCGAGGGCTCCAATTCCATTAATTGTGAGCGGAGACATCTTTGCCTGGAGCGGGAGCAGCAGAGTCCCGCACAGCGCTGCTGGCTCCTGCGGCTGCAAACCCCTGCCCTGGCATGGAGCTCCAGCTGCTTCCCGGGCGGGCTCTGGTGGGCACGAGTGCCCTGCTGAGAGGCTTTTCTGTAAACGATGTACTCTGACAGAGCCTTGCCAAGGTGCTTGTACCTGAGCCTTGGTTTGGGGAAATAGCCGAATTCTCCTGGCAGCAGTCCAGAATATTGATGTGCAGGTGTGGTTACTGCTACTGATGTGGGAAAGTCAGAGATCTGGAATGTGTCTTTTCAAGACTGGAGGGGGGAAAAAAAGGCCAGGGAATGGATTTTCTTATCTTCCATCAAAATGTAAAATCTCTAATTGTAAATGCCGTTACTGAAAATCCAGAAGTGTATTTGGTACTGCAGTGTTTTGCATGGCACCTTTATGCATTGCTGCTCTACCACTAGGCTTGTAAAATTATAATCATCATTAGAAGAAAAAATAATAGGGCAAAAAAACCCTACAATGTTCATGTGAGAAGAGACAAGAATAATTAAACCCACAGATATCATCAATGGAATTGAGTTCTGGTTAATTTAAATCCACACTGGGTCATTCTTACGTACTGCTTTCCAGAAGTTACATAGAAAATCTGAGTTTTATGCTGCAGGAGAACAGGATTAAGATCTCATTACCCAAGAAGTTTGTTTTAAACTAAATTGCTGCATGTTTATGGGAACAAACATGTTTGCAGTCTACAGCATTGCATTAAGTGTAGCTATGATTTCAGTTGGCTTCTTGCCCTGAATTTAAAATAATTTACTTCTAAACCACACATTACATCAATCCAATTGTATATAAAGACCAACCCCTGCAATATTGAAATTACTTTTACCTGTGCAGATCCACAGTGAGTTTGTCTACCTGAATATTTGACTGCCTGAGCCACATACTTTAGAAAAGAGAATGTTGAAAATAAAAAAGTAATTCTTTTCTTCCTCATACAGTGAGTTTGTGGCAAGGAACATTTTGAGGTTTTAACAAGATGCAAATTACAAAACTTGGTTATTGCTGGCGTCCAAATGATGATTTTTCACCGTGCACTTCCCCCACAGCATTGTGTCCAATGGGATACACTGACCTGCAGCATTCCCAGTCAGGAGTGTTCCTGCCACACCACTTTAATGTAGGTGATTGTAAAAATTCATTTTAACTATTGAGAAGCAGAAATGTAGCTGAAGCTCAGGATAGGAAATGGATATCCTTTGAACAAAAGTAATTTTGTCTTCTAGAGGGGAAACAGACCTCAGCACATATTTTATAAGCTTTTTTTATGGAGAACTTGGCTTCAGACATTAGTCTTTCTTACCAGCTTGGAGCACACTTAGCTGTGTGTACAGAATTAGGGTTTAACATAGTTTTAAACTTTTCCTTTCTTGCCACTTTATTAAGTGCAATTTTACATTTCAAATATTCTTTGCCAACATCCCTCAGATTTTAGGAATTGTGGTGGTTTCATCATGTCGTGATTTGTGGGATCCAATGTTCTGAGGTAATGAGCAGCAAATTGTTTGGTGGGTTATTTTGTAGTTTTGTTGCTTTTAGTTGGGGGATTTTTGGTTCTGTTTGGGTTTTTTTGTGTATAATATAGGCTTCTCTGGGGTACCTTCCTTTAAGCCAGGCAATATCAGTCAAATACCTTATTTCTAATTATTTTTAAACAGGTAACGTGATCTAGTTTTACTCTAAAGCTCTGAACTGTCTCAGTGATATTTGCTTGCAGTTTGAGAGCATCTGGGAGCCTGTCCCTGACTCGTGTCAGAGCAGAGATGTGCAGAGATGCCTCTGTGGACCCAGGCCTGACTCTCAGGGTTACAGCCCTCCTGAATGGGTGGGAGCTGATGGTCTCTGTTTCAGAGTGCCCCTCTGAGAGCCCCTGGGTGATGCAGCTGTGTCTCATTTCCATTTTCACCCTGCCTGTGCACCATCTGAGAGATGGGCAATGTATCAATTCCTCCAATCAACCTGGTAGTGCAAAAGGAACGAATGTTGTTTTGCCCATTAAGAGATAACATTAATATAAAAACAAAGTTGTAGAAATCCTAACAGAGGGATGACTTTTGATAAGTTTTCTAGTCCTGATTTCCTAATCCAAAACATAGAGTTGGTGGAATTCTCTTTTTCTTACTTTCTCAAAAACAATTAAAATTGATAGTTTAAATTCAATGGCTTTCCCTTAAGTAAATTAGCAAAATTTCATTAACTTTTTTTTTAATACACAACTATTCATAAATAAGTTCTGATAAATTCATATGTGGGCATACTTTTTTTTTTTTTTTAATACGCAGCAATGCATTTTGAAATTTTGATCTGTACTGTTTGGAAGGAAATGCAAACAGAACCCAAACAAATCCTGGTCCAGTCTCTTCAGTATGTGGCATGGTCTGAAGGGTCACTTTTCCCATAGACTGAACAAAGATGGAGAGATATTTCAGTGTTGAGAAAGGAGGACTATAATCTGTGAATTCACACCTCTGAGCCTCACAGTTACCCAGTGTGGGGACCAGGCAATAATGTCCCAGCTGTTCAGCAGAGATGAGGAAGAGTTTAACAAGCAGCAGACATCTGGGCAGAAAGTTATGCTATTGAAAAAAAAAATAAAAAAAATCCAGAAGTTAATACTTGGTAGTGAGTTTGGGTCAGAAGGAGGTGAACAAGTTTTTTAACCCATGCACTAAGTTAGGAACACCCTTCAATGCTGAGGGACTGAATGAACTGCCTTCAATTACTATCTTTACAGGATCTTTTCATTCTGCCTCTGCTGCCCCAGAAACCTGTCACACTGAGCACACCTCTATCTTTAGATAGAAAGGCTTTTTCAACTCAGTCAGTTGTGGTTGGTTGAGGTAATGCAAAGTTTTGATAGCTGTAAAATAGCCTTAGCAGAAATGAAAGGGACTCGAGCCAATAATCTTTGTCAAAAGTTAGTACCTGCCGCAGGTTTTTCACCAAGCTCACTACTACTTTCAAGAAGATCACTTTGGAATTAAGAGGAGTTGGATGTAGGTTAAAACAGAATTATCAGTTCTCAGTGGGGGTCTGCCTAGAGATAAAGTTTGAACCAGAAACCCATACTCTATGGAAAACTGTCTTAAAGCAGCTTCTCTTTAAGGTGGTGGTAAAATGCTGCCAGGAGCCAATAATCCTGGTGATGTGAGTGTCCTTAAATTAATATCAAGAGCTGTAAGGATCTGCTGCAATACAGGATGGGTTGTTACAGGCCTGAGGGTCAGGTGAAACTCCTCTGATAAAGTGTGACTGTTTTTTCTCTTTGTCTGCCTGTGGGTCCATGATAATTTCCCAAAAACTTTGATATCTCCAGAAGCTAACCCAAGATTTGGAAAATGCTGGCTCAGTCATTGTTTCTGAAGTATTTAGTGCTTGAAAAGGGCAAAGGTGTGACAAGGGGTAAGTACCCTCACCTGGGGGAGCCAGTTCCTCTGCCAGGGTCATGTTCAGTATCTACTGATGACATTCTGAGACTCCAATAAAAGTGCTGCATCTTTTGATCAATATTTTCAATCAATTTTAATTGCTGAAGAAGGCAGTTTGTGAGCTCAGCTGGGAACCATATCTTGAGTCAATTTTAGAACTTTGGCATGAGAAGAGGAATTTGAACCTGGCCTTATAAAATGATAAAGGTAGATTTAATTGTTGCACAAATGTATTCAAACATCAAATTACAATCAATCATTTGTTTGTGGATTTTTGTATTTCAGTATCCTTCCGTGAATACTTGGAAGTGTACTGAAGATGAGTGCCCTTTAATAGAAAGCTTAGATCCATTACTATAGGAAAATATTTCAGACTAGTAAATGATATGTTTTATTAATTTCCCCCCATCTATGGCAAATAACACCTTTTATGATTTAAGCTGGGATGTATAGGAATCCCCTGGCAGAGTGCATGTACAAAGGGGAAAACCCAGCAGCACCTCAGCCTGGCAGGTGCTTTGGGAGTTCTTAAGCAATACACCACCAAAGCCTACAGTACGTGTAGAATTGTATCAAGTCAGGTAAATCAAAAGGCAAACCTCTTTTCTTTTTCTTTTAATGTAGAAATATATTTAATACTTCTGGGGTGATGGAGAATTTGTCACAATATGCAGTTCCCATGTTATTGCATTGACCTATATACTTTCTGAAGGCTTAGGGTCCAGAAAGCTTATGCCACATATGGGGTGACAAGATTCTGAACAAACTTATCTCTAAGAGCAGTTTTCTGCAATTTGTTCACCTCCATTTTCTGCAGCTGGAGCCTAAACTGATTGGGCATACATGTCCTGAGGAAGCAGAATTGCATCTTGCATCTCCCTGGGTTTATAGCGTTAGAAAGGTTGATTATGTGTTTTCAATAGCAATTTTCCAGGCCAGCAGTTTACTGTATCAATTACTGTATGCTGGGAGATGTGTAGCAGTTCCTGTTGCACAAATGCACAGCAGATATGATATCACAGGATGGCAGTTTTCAAAACTACCTTGGTTTTTTTCCTTCCTTCAGTTTCTATTTTTCAGGTTTCTGTACCAAGCATCCGGGCTGTTGCATCAGATCTGCTGATCATTAATTTGATTTTCCCCATAAAAACAGTAAGGCAGTGAGCAAACACAGAGTTAAGGTATTTAAAAGTGTCCGTTAAAGTGAAATGATATTCAGTGGCAGGAAATGCTAATTAATTTATAACAGGGAAGATAATTTAGACTTCTTTGGAAATAAGTGTTCTCTGAACAAATCTGTCGGGCTGTAGGGAAAGGAGCAGACAAGATGCTGCTATCTAGAATGGAAGAAATGCAGAATATAGGAGTGTAGGATTTAAACTCTCTGATCTAAATCTCCACAGGAACTCTGCAAAAGGGCCTTAGCTCTACAAAGCACATAACACCTGCTCCAGCTCCTGCCATCCACTGCAGCCCACAAAGCAATCTCCCAAGACTACAACAAACCTACATTTTTTGGGAAAAGACCAAAAGCCAAGCCATGTGTTATAGGACAAGAATAGCCTAAAAGCTTGTGTTCTGCTCCTTAATTGGTTGGCGAAAATGCTAAAAAACCCACAGATGTTCCTAAGGTTATGACTGCCCTCCTAAGCAAAAGCCCCTTTTCTGGGACCCCAAGTGATGAAATGAATGTGTAAATAAAGTGTAGATGTGAAATAATGAAGGAGAAATACTTTTCCTTTACAGGAGAGATTCTGTACCCTGTTATTCATCAATCTGGACAGACAGGAAGCCTTAATTCCAAAGAAAACAAGGAAAGAACTTGCAGAACAGTCTGATGTCTTTGTGTCACCCTCAAGTTCTTTCTCCATCAATTGTCTGCAAATAGATTGAATCTAAATCTTGCTGCTTGTTCTGCATAACTACCGTAAGATGATAAAGAGAGGTCTGGGGACTGAACTTTTCTTGTCTCAGGTCCTGCAGCTCACTCTTTAACTTGATGAATCTTGTTGAACAGCCCTCTCCTTCAGCTCTTCAGAATGCCTCGTGTGTAGTGAGTGACAATGAAAAGGAGCGGTGTTTGCTTTTGTAATATATGCCATAATTTACATGAACTTGTCATTATCTGAGCATAAAGGATGTGTAGAAAAGTTTTGTGCTGTTCTATCTGTCCTTTACTCGGTAATTAAGAGTGCACTGATACAGATGTATGGTAGGCAGATATTATCCAAGTCCTGACAAAGAACCAAAATGATTCATCTAATCTATCATGATGGCCATCTTGAATACTAACTAGGGCACTTCTTGATCAGAATTGTCAAAAGACACTTCCAGTGTGCTCCTGCCAGGAAACATCTTTGCTGGCAGATACTGTTTCTTTCATATAAACTACAAATCTCTCCTGCTTCAGTTTGCATTTCTCTGGCCATGAAAAATCATAGCAGCATAAATGTGTCTGTCTTTTCTTCCTTCCATTGTCTGTTGAATTTATTTGTATAAAAAAGTCTTTCATGACTTTGTTAACATGCTTTTCTTGGCAGGATAATTCTTAAAGCTGCCTGCATTTTTTTTTAATGCATACAATTCTATCAGTCCTTCACTTCTGCCTGTGGGGTAGAGAGCCCAGAGTGGGAGATCTAATTCTCTTCTTGGCATTTAGAGTTTTGATTCTGCTGACTTCAAAGGAGTTTTTTCTTATTTATCCTGATCCACAGGAATATAGCAGACTCAGGCTTTATAATAGACTGTAATGTGGTGTCTTTACATAGCTTAAAATTGAGTTCCAGTACAGGATGAGTGTGTGAGTTCCCACTGACATTGCACACACCATGAACATCTTGGGGAGAGATTTGACCCTGAGCAGGAGAAAAGATTCAAACTACCACAGCTACTTTATGGAAAATTTTATCACACCCAAGGGAATGGAATTGTCACTTGGGAGCTATGTGCTTTGAAACCTCAGTGAGACACAAAAATTTATTAACTTGGCAGGAGTTTCCAGTATTTTATTATTCAAGGGGCAGGATCTGTTGCATATTTCAGGAGTACTGGCCAAGTGATCTGCTCGGGGTTCAATTAGTTGGTCTTAAATTCCTGTGTCCTGCTCTAGTTCTTGGTGATAACTCAATTTTTAATACAGTGTTTTCTTTCTATATTAAATTTTAATAAATTAGTGCTCAAGTTGTAGTATTGATTTTGAAAATGCTTTAAGTGGGAACCTTCCTGATTCTCATGTATTTTGAATGCTATGAAAGTAAAAGCTGAGGAATCATAGAGACTCATAATTTTGTCAGTTTGGGACATTTTCTGAGCAACAATTTCTGAGCAACTGCTGAGGAATCTGGAATATTGAATATAGCCAAAATTGAAGTCCCTGCTAAAGGTCACAGGTATGTTGGGCTAGATGACCTCAACAGAAAGGCTGTGAGTATCTTACCATACATAAAGAATGTGTTTCTTCCTTTAATTCACTTCAGAAGTTTTCCAAAACTCACTTCTGAAGTTTTTTAGAAAGCAGGGACTGCTGTGGATACCCAGGATGGAAAACTTCAGCGCACCCAGGTTACAAACTGCATAATTCTGGGTGACACACTGGGATGGTGCAGGCTTCTGAAAATCTTAAGTACTACTGCCACCTCGATCTGAACTGCATACAAACAGTATTCCTCTTCCAGAAATGAGAACTGGCACGCTTCTACTAACACAGCTAAAGGTTTGAATGGCTTCTACTCTGTCAAACATCATCTTGTGGGATGATGGTCTGAGATGTCAGATGGCAAACTGTGGGTGATGCTTCCCATCAAAGGCACCTGGGCTCATTTCCTCACAATTTGGGCAGTTCCACTGGCAACTTGAATTTTCCTCTAGGTCATTAGTGTGGATAGGTTGCTATCAGCTTTCTGGGCTGCTTTATTCTCCTGACACCCTTTTAAACTTAGTTTGTACTCTGAAGAACAAATGCATTTTAGTTCTGCTTGTGTATAAGCCCTTGCATAAATTCATTGACAAGATTTCTTTGCAGCTCTTCTCCTTGCTTCTAAAAGTGTGATTGCTCCTGTTGTGAGTTATGTTTTCAGAATACTAAGTATGTTTGTGGTAACACACACTTTTTAAAGTATCCCAAGATCTATTTTTCTTTGAATTTGAAGAAACAAGACAGAAGTTTTAATTTGTAACGGTGCATTCTTAGCTGCAAAGCTTTCACTGTAACAAGACCTGCTAAAATGTGTAAATCCTCAATGCACGCTATGTTGAATTTACTTTGAGTATTGGATACAAATCATGCTATTTTTTGTTCTGCGACTGTCCACAATTTGAGTTTTCTTTTGCCACTTCCAGTGCTTTTTATTTAATTTAGTTTTTAAATCCACGTGTGCTGAGAAGCCATGATGTAAGGACCCTTGTGAGAGCTGTCAGCTGTAGAACATGGTGCCAACCAACATCCCCAGGCTCCAGAGTAATGCTCTGCTGCCTGTGCTGTTTTACTGTAACACCTTTTTATGGTCTGTGCAATTCTTGTAAGGGTCTAAAAATACCAATCAAATATTAATGACAAAATCCTGACATTGCTTTAAATAGATAAATCAATAAGACCAATGTTACAGTACTCTTTCAGTTCAGCAGAAGTGTTTCTGGTTTTTTCTGTGAATAATTGTGAGGGATGTCAGGCATAAGCCTGATGGGGAGAAGAGGGACAGTGGCACGGGGCACTGCAGCACAGCTGGCACTTCCAGCAATGCCTCTCCTGCGCTGTGCAGGAGCAGCCCCTGGAGCCTGTGGCTCGTGTCACTTCCCCACTTTCCTCTCCTCAACACCACCCTCTCTTTCTCTGATGTACAGCAGTAGTGTGATGGAGGCTTTCAGTGCCCTGGGTGCCCCAGGAGGCTGCAGGGTGCCCATGCCCCTCCTCTGAGCAGCGGGCTCTGAGAGCTGCAGTGACCTGCACTGGTGGGCTCAGCCAGGCTGGGGGAGAAACCATCTTCTGATGATCCAAGTTCTCCCCGTTTGAGACAATCCTGGTGTGTATCTGTGTACGCCCATGAAAACTGACTGGGATGGCAACTTGATAATTTCAAATTAAATTTTAAAATAACAGTTTAAAGCCCCTGCACAGCAGGGTGAAGCTGGTGAGCTCCGTGAAAACAAAACCCAGCATCACTGTTCTGTGTTTGGTCCCTGGGTGAGATATTTGCTGTTGGGCTCTTTCTAGAACATGAAACAAAACTTGACGAAAAATAATTTTGCATTTTCAGAGGGGTGCTTCTTGGTCGAGTTAGGGCATGAATAATTATGTTTTCTGAAAGAAATACCAGTAGGCAATGCAGCTGGTTGTGAGCAAGGTCTGCTTTGTGCATAGAAACCTGCACTGGGAGGTGTGTTTTTTCTCTGGGCCTGCTCTTATAGCCTGGTAGTGTTCTATTTTTTCAAGGCCAAAGAAAGAACTTGTTAAGAAAAATCCTAATAAACTGTTTTGTTAGGCTTTTCCTTTAGAAAATGCTTTTTCTCTGATACCAAAATGGTCTAAAAAAAGAGGTGACTTGGAATTTTATTTTTTTTTAAATAACTTCAAGGAACATTGACAAGCTGCAGGTTTGACATGTAATTTTAGAATTTCCCTAAATATGCTGTGGCATAATTTACAATGTAAAGGTGGAGGGAAGCAACATCAAAAATGTAGTATTCTAGGAGTTGGGTTTTTTATTTTATGAAGAAAGGAATGAAGTTTGGGGACAATTTTGGCTGCAGTGACTGTGAATTGACTGTTCAGGATTCAGACTAAGACAAACAGCAGGGTTCTGGACTGTTCAGGGATTTGCTTGGAAGAATCTCATGGGATACAACCGATGAGTTTGAGCTGAGCTTTGGACACAGCCATGAACATCCCCTATGGCTCAGCACCATGCCCAACTACTAAAGTGTGGAATTAGGAAGCAATTTTAGATTACAAAGACTTTGCTTAGGAAAACTTATTGTGCGCTGATGAAATTTGATTGGAAGATGGAGTAATTAAGAAAATGTATCTGTTTGCTGGTTTTTCAGAGACTCAAGTGACAAAGCTTTTAGTGTATTCAGACATTACTTTGAAATGCTGGCATTGCCAATCTCACTTGGCTGCCTTTAAAATGACTTTACTCTTCATTACTGGATTTATGAAAAGGTTCTAACACATGCATCTATCAGGTGTTGAGTTCTAAGCAACTTGCAGGGAAAGAGGATATCTCTGGGCTCAGATAAAGCCACAATCTTATTAGAGTTGTCTAGAAATAGCTTATCTGCTATTCTTAGCTACTAGCTGCAGACAATGTAGAAATGATTGTACTGCTCTTGAAGGTATCCATCATCTAATTATCCCTTGTAAGTTTTAGGGATGCCATATCTGTATTAATATGAGATTATAAAGACTGCTTTTTCAGAAAGAAAAGGAAGATCTATAATACGCTTGACAAATTGCCCCTCTGTCTTTAGTCGCTGTTGTAATTCATGTGGGGGAAATCATGGCAAACAGGGAAAAGCTACCCTCAAAGTGCTTTACAGAGATTTTGATCTAGGGTACTAGATAAAAAAAAGATTCTTTAGGATAAAAATGAGGTGAAAGAAAATCACATAGCGTTTAAAGAAACACAAGTCTGTCTTCTCATTGTGCTCTTGTCCCTCCTTGTGGGGTTGCACAGATTCTTTTTAAGACCTGCATGGATTCTGCTCAAACCTTACACATTTTCAGTGATGTTATCCTGGTCCTGGGGCATCAGGGATGTTGTGTGACATCTCCAAGGTCCCACCACATTTGGCCTGAGCTTAAATTGTTGGATTTTTTTATTAACTATTGTTGCTTGACTTTTTAAATTGTAGTCCAAAGCCTTGTAAGCATGAACTTTTTGTGAAACCATCAGAAACACATACCTGGTGGGCTGCCTATTGACCATGACATGGGGGGGAAATTGTAAAAACTTGTCTTCTGTTCCATGCTTTCATGCTGTGCTTTCTGCAGAGTCTGTTACTGCAGGTATGGCTGTTGTGGGTTCTGTGTTTCTGGACAGTTCATCATTTACACCCACAGGAGGCTCTTCTTAGCCACCCTGCCTTTTTCAGTGAAATGAAATGTTGAATTCTGTGTTTCAGTTTTGACTGCAGATAATTATTGCTGGAGATGGTTTGGTTGATATTCTGGTATCTGATGCTGTGAGAACACTGCCTGTGCTTGTGAAAATACTGGCATCTCAAAAGTTGATGCCTCTCTCTCTTTTACTGTTAGTTGGCTGAGGAAAACAGCAGTTGTGCCACTAGCTGTAAACTGAAGTTTGTATCAAAAGGTCCAACCTCTGCACTAAAAGCACCTGCTGCACGTGTGCAGGGAAGTGGGTATAAGTGAGCATGTGTTTTAGGCAGGGAGAAGAACAAAGTGCACATTTCTGGAGTTGTTCTGAAGCATTCGTTGCTAATGTTTGACATGTTGTGCATTCTTAATGTCCATATGGGCAGTATTGGCATAGGCTGTCACTTTGTCTTGTATTTATCTCATCAAAGGTTTTTATAAATTAGTGGTTGATCCTTGACATTAAGGCAGTTTTATTTCCTCCCTGTATAATTTTCCATATTCTCTAAAACTCCAGATGATATTTTAGGATGGTTTTTTGAAAGTATCCAAATCCTGTGCATGTGTCTGATTTGAGTATTGCCTTCTTCACCTGACTTTGTATTTTAATTTTAGAACAGCTCCCTGTTTCCCAGCTGCGATCTCAGAGTTTGCGGTCTGCTTTACACAGCACACAACAATTCCCAAGTTTTTATGTCTACAGTGCTTAAACAACAACAGTAATAATAATAATTTAAAAAAATACAAGTGTGGGTTTACATATTGCAATCATACATGTGAGAAACTCCATATCTGCTCAATGCACTTACTGGGAATAATTATATGGGCTCCAGTCCTGATTGCAGAGTGTTTGTACCCATAAAAATAATCGTTCCTATGAGTCATGCCACTTTCATCATTGATGCTAAACCATTCCAAGGTAGCTAATTAGGCAAAAAGGAGCTTGTTCTTGTATTCCCTGCACACAGGAGTACCTTTCCAGACATATTTATTTTCCTTTGTATTTAGAGGAAAAACAGAACTGCTCAGGAAGCTGGGTACACATTAGGTAATCTCAGGCTGATAGTTTCCTTCCAGCAGATTAGCACTGGAAATAATAAATGTTGCAGTAAGGAAGGATGCCCCACTTCATGCAGTTTTGAGTTGTATTCAGCTCCATAAAAAATTAAGGAATTGGTTCGACCAAGTTGTTTTTTAGCAAGGGATCTTGAAAGTCATTGTCATTCACCTTACAAACTCCGCTGCTCTGGAGTATTGCAGCATTTTGTTTTGCAGCATCTTTCCTGTTTTAGCAAGCTGCGGATAATTTGGGCTGGTGATGAATTTTGATTTCTCTTCTGGTCATTGATGGCTTGCTGGTGTTGCCAAATGGTGTCATTGGGTTACATTGCACACTGGGGGCCATCAAAGTCTGAAGGAAAACTTTGAGTTGTTTTGTCTCTTACCTGCCAGCTTGGAATTTTGTCCCCTCTTCTTGTGAAGGGCTTCAGCTAGGTGTGAAATCTGTCTTCTCCTATTCAGGTCACGTTCATCTTTTTTGTAAAAAAGACATCTGGCATACATTGAAACATTTGTATGATTTAACTAGGATTAACCTGAATAAACCATTTTTTGTCATCGTGATTTACCACTGAGATTTTACCTGTTCATCACGTGAATTGTGATGGCTGCTTCAGTACAGCCTTGTGTTTAATAATTAAACACAATTTGACTCTAACTGCTGTCTATAAGCTGGAGTACCTGAGCAGCACTGCAGGCTCCAGGGATGTGATGGACAGAAATCTCTGAAAATGCCTTGACTGCAAACACAGAGCTTTGGTATCCTCCAGAGAAATTGGAATAATCCTTTTTTGGGCAATTGTAGCACAGAATCATTAGTACTGTGATTTGTTGTTATTTATGGGAGCAGGTAATAGATTCATGTCAGATACATTTTTATTGTCATTTTTTGTTGTCGTTCAAAATGTCTCTATCACACAAAGGATTGCCTTTGTAAAGAGAGAAAAAGCCAATTTCGAAGGCCTTTGTATGCTGAGAAAGTTCTGATATGAATTTTTTCCCAAGTAAATCCAAATGAAACTTGGGGTGGTAGGGCATTTTCCATCTATTGCTTCAGCTCAAAATTCTGAAAATATTGATGATTTTTTTATTTATTATTGTATAGATTAAAATGAAACTAGTCCTGAATTTAACTCTTTTTCCAGTTGTAGCATGTATTAGAGCAGGAACAATTTCCTAATTTGAATTCCAAGAAAAGTGTGAGTCCAAATGGTTTTATCAGTTCAATAAACTGAAGCAAAATCTAGGATTATGCTTCTGTTTTCTCCTTGTCGCCACTGACAATGGAAATGTGGATGCTAAAGAAGGAATCATTGCCTTCATGAGTAAGGAAGGATGGGATTGATCCTTCTGTTTCTTTGTGAATTAGAGGGTGAAATCTGGCACTGTATCCAATATCAAAAGAACATTTTCATTGTCCTGCCTCCATGCTTGCCATGCTCAGGTATAAGGACTTTCCCACTCTTTTCCCAAGTCCCTGAATCCAGTCAGAGTATATCAGCAATGAAAACATGCAGGTTTTAGTTATTTGGGCACTTGGGAGCACTTCTCAGCATTATTCCCAGCAGTGCCCGCAGTCATGCTCTCCATCCATGCCATGAGTGTAATGTATATTTTTAAACTGAGTTGCTAGGCCAGAAGAATCAGGGAATTGCTGTTTTAAACAACAAAACAAAAACCTCTTAATGATGAAGGAAATATGGCACTTAAAAATGTGAAAATAAGCATCCTGCAGACTCTGGATATGAAATTGTTGAGAGCAGTTTATGAAAGCAGCTTTATCCCTTGAAGAAGTAAAGCCTAATAATTTTTAATAGGCCTATAAATCTCTCTTATGAAATGCAGCTACTGTAAACACCTCTGCCATATTTCCCCAAGTGTTTATAGTGTTGTTAAGAGTTAGTAAAGAGACACGAATGCCACATCTGACTCCTGCCCTCTGAGGGAGTTGCAGGCTCACTGGGGTGGCGGGAGAGAGTGGAGTGCGGCGGACAGGGCAGGGGAAGGACAGTAAACTCCTAAACAGAACTGGAAGCTGGATATTTTCATGAAAACGATAGGGAGTCATGCAGTGCTGTGCTGGTTTGTGACTTCACTTGAGGAACTGGGAGAGCTGAGGGCAGGAGAGACAGACAGGACATCAAATCTCTGCTGGTTTCTTGAGGGATTCTGAAACACTGAAACCACTGTTTCTCTGCAGACCCAGCCCCTACCTCCTGAAATGTTTAATGAGCCCAAGTAATGAACAGGGGACAGGCACAAGAAAAAAGCCCATTCTGATTCCTCAGCTATCTCCTCACGTGGAAGGCAGTTGCTGCTGGGAGAAGACGTGTCTGTGCTATCACTGCTCCCAAGGGAGGTGAAAGTGCTGAGGGGCTGTGCTGAGCCTGCCAGGGCTGCAGCTCCCTCCCTGTGCCAGGGTGGAGATGAGACACCGGTGATGTGGTGCTTCTCACCGGTCTGACAGGGGTTCTCAGGTCCTGCAGTCGCTGTAACTCTGTTTATTTGGCAGGGGGTGCAAATTGAGACAGTGTGGATTAGGTAGGTTGGTAAACCCAGGCTAAATTTTTTTATATGCAACTCGATCCTGAGAAAGAATCTGATTAGATGAGAGGTGCAGCACAACAGTAACGCTCCCTCCTGCTGCTCAGCATGAGTCCAGCTGAGTCTGGCAGGAATGCCTGCTGAGCCTGTGACAGAAATGCTGCTAAACACAAGGCTGAGGCAGAATCCTTTCTTTCTTTCCACAGAGATCCAATTGCTCTGATGTTTTGGGAACTGGGAATTTCTAGTTTCTGTTTTGGGACTGGCTAACATATTGCTGCTTGTGTTTATTTTGTACTGTCCTGTTGGTCTGTCTTTCCCTGTACAGAAGATTCTGGTATTTATTAGATGTGTTAACTTGTGATGCTGCTCTTTCGTGCTGTGGAGTGAGGGATGTGAAAATGAGCATATTTCTGGGGAAGTCTCATGAAACTTGAGTTTCAGAAACTCTGCAATGAAGTATATAACAGATATGTAGCAGAGAATGCTGTACTAGGGGACCTTGTGTGAATGCCTCATAGCTTAGGGGAAGATTCTGGGTCCAGACCAAAATTCTCAACTTCCTTATAATGAGAAAATTTGCAGCCTAATTCTCTACTGTGATTCCCCTTTAGGCTTATATTGATGGATGTAATAATCTTGATTCACTAAAGGCATGAGTTGCATAAAATATGACAGCCCTTAGCTGTAGCAGGATGCTTTGTCTCCCAGGGATGAATGTTCCGAATACTTTCAGGTAATGATCAAATGGATATACCTGTCACAAGTGAGTCACTTTTCTTTATGCTGCAGAAAGAGTTATTGCATGTTTCAATGCCTGGTTTACTCTCGTGCTATTAATATTTCAAGGTCTTGTAGTTGGGTAGAAAACAAGGAACAAGACTACTTAAAGAGCAAATTTCTAGTTTGGGGTTTGTTTGTTTTTTTTTTTAATTCTACAAAAATGGTAAACAAGGCCTTGCAAACCTGAGTACAAATCCTTGGGTTTATTTTTACTATATTTTAAATATGAAATGATGAGAAAAAAATTACTCAAAATGTCATATTGCTCTGTACAAAGCATACATGGAAGTAATTTCTACCGCTGTTCAAATATAGCTGGCTCTTGCGTGAAGCACTGAAGCAAACCAGAAAAATTTGACCAAACAAATACTGTGGTTTGAGAAAGATTTTGAAAGAATAGCATTGAGCAGGAATATACCTCTGGAACTGCAAACTAAGGTACTGCCTTGGAAAAATTGCTTGATGGAAGTGCAAGACCTGGGCACCCTTTTGTGCCTGAGAGTCTCAATGAAGGTCCTTTATATTGGGTGAGTTCCACTCTTGGGGGCTTAGCAGAGCCTGGATCTGTTTGTAGAGCGGAGAATGGCCATTATTTTAATGCTCCTTCAAAGAGATTCTGAACTGAGGACTAAGAGTATCTATCACTTTCTGAGTACCTGTAAACAACCTCATGATTTGCATTAAGATAAAGCTGTAGGGTAGCACTGCGTTACACTGTGCTGTGGCTTTCTGGTAGAGTGGCTGCCAAACCAGTTAATCAGATCTGCTGGATGAGACCCAGCTGTGAAAGGTGAAGATTTGCCCAATTTTTCCTAAATGAGCTTTAGGCTTTTCTTGCCAGATCTATTTTGTGGTGAGAGCTGTGAATTGATGGTGGTGGTGTGTGTATCAACTGTGCAGACCCACACTGGAGAGAGATGACATCAGCTCTATGAACATGGTTTATTTGCTTTTAAACCAACACCTAATGCTGCTTTTGGAAAGAAACCCAAGTAATGCATGGCAGACCCCGGCTGTCTTCAACGTTAACAGATTGTTTTTCAGACAATAAATGATCTAAGGTAAAGCCTGGGTAAACATATAGAAATAAAAAATTGTTTAGGCTGTTATTTCTTTGCAAAAAAAATACAAAAAGATTCCATCTTTTTATATATGTGTGTATGTTACGTATATATATAAAACTTAATAATGAAATTAGTCCACTCTAATGCTCTCCACATCCTGACATGCTAAGACAGTCTGAAAGAAATGATGCAAAACATTTTACTTTTTCAAGCAGGAGTGAAGCTCTGGCCCTAGCCTAAGGCAGTGATATTTTTTCACCCAAGAGCTTTGTGTTTCTGAAGGCTGCATTGCTGACTATTTAGAATTAAATGCTACAACTTGAAGTGTAGTTTTTAAGGGTTTATCCTGAAAAGGGCTTTAAAATCATATTCAGAGTTAGAAAAGTTGTATAATTAAGTGCAGCTTAGCAAAAAGATAATGAAGCTCTAAATAATAACAAAAAGGGTCTTCAATTCTCTTGAAAATGTATTTAATCTTCTACATTTTTGTTAGTCACTCAACTCTGCTTAACCCACCACCAAGGTGATTTCTCTCTCATTTAGAGTGTGAATTTTTTATTATGCTCAGCTATTTGCTGTTGTGGTTGGCCTTGGGGACACAGTAAAAACATTGCAACCGTCTGCTGAGAAACGAGCTACATCCGCATCACACCAGCCAAGAGACACGCTTTTGTGAATTAAACAAATGTGCTTCTCGATGCGAAGAGAGCAGAATCTCAACCCGGAGGTCCGGGAAGATTCTGAAGCAAGCAGGAACTAATGTCTGGCAGTTTTGGTGCCGCCGCACGCCTGCGGGTGCAGGCAGGGGGAGCCTGAGGACCACAGACCGCTCCGGGCATCGCTGCTCCTGCAGGGACAGCGCTGAGCCCGCTCCTCCTGGCGTTACTGCTTCTGCTCCCCTGGAAGCTGTGAGAGTGTAAAGAGCAGCCCGTCCCCGGGCCGCTGGAGCTCGGGATGTGGCGATGGGTGGCTGTCGCGGCGGAGGTCCCGGTGCCAGAGCCCAGAGCGCTCCTGCCGTGCCGAGCTGCTGCCCGGCTCCCTGTGCCCCGGCTCCCTGTGCCCCGGCTCCCTGTGCCCCGGCTCCCTCTGCCCCGGCTCCTGTGCCCGGCCCCTCTCCCCGGCTCCTCCTGGGAACGCGGCTCTGCCCTCCCTCTGCTGTCTGCATGGCGCTGCCGGGACCTGGCTGTCTGGAGGCCCTGCCACAGCCACCGGGCAGCTCCTCGCCACCATCCCCAGGGCCTGGTCACAAAAGGACGGGTGCCAACCCCACAAGCGTCGCTCGTGTGTTAAAGCCTTTGGCTGAGACTCATATTTTTGCTTCTGTCCGATTTTCCTCACGGTTTGATAAAGTACAGTTGTGGATTCAGAATAGCTGCTTTTGCCCTTAGAACAGCTGAGAATTGTGCTGGTTTATAACATTACCTGGCTACACATTTGCCACAGTCGTCAGCCCAAAGACAGAACCCCTCACGTTTTAAACAAATTGTGCTTGGGATTTGTGCATGGAGTGAGAGGCTTTCTCTGGGTTTCGTTCTGCTGATCGGTATTTGTAAGAGTGATCGGCCCAAACTGACAGGAGCTGGGTGAGCTGGAGGCACAGTGCCAGAGCAAGTGTGGTCCCAGGAGGGGGAATAAACACTTGGGTATGAAACTGTAGGAGTTTCCCTGGGGAAGGATGTGAGCTTCGGAGGTGGGACAGGGCATTTACTGCTTCCATAGCTAAACAGCTGTTCATTATGGAAGTATTTGGCAACATAGTACCTCCTCTTCCAAGTGGAAGTAATCCCTGAATTTCTTTCTCCCCGGTGGCCCAAAAGACACAATGCAGGTGAAACCTCTTTCAGGCACTTGGATTAAGATCACAATTGCCAGCCTTCTTTATTATAATAATTTATGCTGCAATGTAATTCCTAAAGTAACAATAATAATTCAGATAGTGACAGACTCTTAATTAAAAACACTGTAGAAGACTTCAGCTTTTAGCTGCTTCACTCTTCCTGTTGTCAATATGTATAGAGTGCAACAGTTTGGTGAGATGGAGTTAAATCAGCCTGGTGGCAGCTCTGAGAGCTGAGCACATCCTGGATCTCCAGGTATGTGCACAGGGCTAACTAGGGAAACAACATTTCTAACAAGGTTTTACCTTGATTTTACTGATTTAAATACATTTGCAAAGTATGGGAATGAGTAGATAACCAAAGGAAAGATCATAGTAAGGAAATGTGTGATCTACATCCCGGAAGAGTGACTTTAGACCAGTACTGAAAATAATTGAGGAATATTGAACAGAAGGGGAAACTGGCAAGTGTAAAAACTTCTGTTGGACTGCAGCTGGCTCTTGGCCAAAGCCACAGTATTAACCAGCACAATTCAACTCTAGACTTGATTCTGAAAGGGGTGTAAACTCTCACATTTGTTGGAAGCAGCGTTTCACTGGGAGGGTGAGTGGAAAGGAAAGTGACTTTAAATGTTTACCCACGTTTTCCTACTGCAGAGCATTTTGTTCCTTTCTAGGGCACAGTGATAAAAAGGATAAAATTGATGATTAGCCTGACTCCCATAGCAATTCCCATTGGCCCTGTGTAAATCAGGGATTGGAGCAGTCACATGAGCAGTTTCAGTCCGCTGACATGGCAAGTTCCTTGTGCTTTATTTTACTCTGGAACTTGTTTCAGGCACAAGTAGACTGATAAGCAGATGATGACAAATAATTGAGTTAATCCAAGCTCCAGGGCTACATCTATTGCAGTAGGTGTAAAAACAATGCATGCAATTTCCTGCCCATATCAGGGTGGATTATCTAATTATTTCAACCTTCTGAGGCATTCACTTGCTTATGTCTCCTAGGTGGGATTTCTTGTTGTGGGAGGGAGTTGCTTTCATTAACTTCTTACACTGAGACTTGAAGAAATGTAGCACAAAGTGTTATATGAGAATATACACCACTAGTAGATAGGAATCAGTTTCAACGGATGGAAATTCTGAATAAAAGAGATGTTTTATCAAGCATGTGAAAATATAGACTTTGTTATAATCCAAGTGTGCACATCAGTTTAGATGAAACATAACCACTGTAGCCTTGTCTTCAATTTGTTATAATGATATTCATATATATATATATATAAAAATCTTATTTACTCTTTCCTAGATGAGTCAGCCAAGGTAAGAATAAAAGTTAAACAAACTGTAAAGGAAGAATCCTTTTATTCCTCTATTTTCCCTTTCTAGGAAAAGTTTCAAAGACACTTTAAATAGGAAACTTGAAGAGCAGAATCTCTTCTGGTGCTAGAAATCCATCAGGAACCTTACTAATTACCATATTTGAGGTTTCCTCCATTCAGAAAAGATCCTTTTCATCACTCTGGTATCAGGCACATGGTGATCATTATTATAGAAAAGTTAGCAGAAAGATGTAAATCAAGTTCCTTGTTCTTTTAAAGTATCAGAAGGATCTCTATCTCTCCCCTCCCTATGTGAGTCCACATTTATACATGTAATTTGCATTCACTTAGATTTAGAAAAAAAAAAGTTCAAGTACCTTTTTTTCTGTGAAATAAGAATTCAAATTTTTCCCAAACCTCTACTGCAGTTAGTAAGAATGAGAATGATTACATGCAGTAATCATTACATGCATGTAACATGCGGTACAGATTCAAATATCTTTGCACCCTTTGTGGTGCCTAATGTGTTTTCCTCAGATACCTGTGTTGTAGCAGAGAAGCAAGTCTAGCTGTGCAAGGCCTTTTTTGTAATTTAGGCTGGTGTGAAGTGTTTCTAGGTAACTTCTAGCTCGCTGATATGCAAACGGGCAAAATTCTTCTCAAGCTGACATCAAAGCTAACAGTAGATCAAAAATGTTTAATGAAAAAAACTCATAGGTAAGCCATTAAAAATGCAACAAAGTGGTCAGTGTCTGGCAAAGTTAAAGCATGGATAATAACATTCATATGCTAATGCAAAGCTGTTTACATGAGAGAAATATAAACCTATCAAATTGTCTGAAGTTGCCATTAAAGTTCATGAATCCTTTCCTGAGATGAGAGGCATTCCTATTTAAATGTAGATAAATATTCATGGGAAGCTTTCATTTGGAGGGAGAAATTTTCTATTAATAAAATTATATCTGGTCTAGATATAACAGGCTGCTACTTCTGTGTGCAATAAAGGTGGTTTGCACTGTATGAAAAAGTGAATATTCATAGATGTCTTTAATGTTTCTCAGTACAGTATCACCCAAAAAAATAGCTATCTCATGGGGGGTTTGGTAGTGTTTTTGTTTCTTTATTTGTTCCTTTGTTTCTAAATAAGATTATAAGCATTCTGCTGGGTTCTTTTTGTTTGGTTTTTTTGTCTAAGACTAAAGTGCATTTCATCACAGTTTATTGAAGGAAAACAAAACTTTACCTGAACAGATCCATTTATCTAATATTTAAGTCTTATAAGAAAAAAGAGAAAACTGCAGTGTAAGTTTTTGCCTGGATCAAGTCAATGACATCTTATGTGAGGGGAGTAGCAAGAAAAAGGGAACACATGAATGTGTGAATCTGGTAGAGAGTAATTCTGGTTTAACTTGCCCTAATTGTTGGTTTTTATTTCATGTGTGGTTTTTACATTGTTTTTAAAATGGAACATCTCACATAAAGCTGCTTTCATTCTTTGTCCAAAGTACCTGCATAGCTGTTCGAATTTGGCAGCGCTGCTCAATATTGCTGTTGATCAGGTGCTTTAGCAGACAGTAAACTAGTACAGTCTTTCCTAGGAATGTTTTATCCTGATTTTGATCCCTTGTGTAACTTCTGTGTTGTTTAAGGAGTACAGTTCATCATTGATCCATGGGAGGTTTTTGTGAAAAGTTTTTTGGAAGAGCTTGCTCATTTTTATTACTGGTTTGCAAGAATCTGTAACACATTTCAGGTCTCTAGGACTATAAAAGAAAAATCTGTGACATTGGTCAAAAAAATCCAAAACTTCTGAAGGCATTGGTTGATATAGGAAGAGTGATGGGTTTAAGTTTTGGATTCTTATGGATAACTAGCACTGGCCAGTGTTGTTAAAGCACAGGAAAGCGTTGTAAGGACTGCCAGACCCCAAGATCATGACAGATATTTGTCAATGAGGAATCAGTGAGTGGGTGTTCTCATGAATCAGCATAAAAAATAATCTTATTCAGCACTTTTTGCAGGTAATAATGAAGTAAACTAAAAATTGTTAATAATTCAATTTGCACTTGAGCCAAAAGGGAAGGCACATATTGAGGATGCTGCTGTCTGGTTAGGCTTTAACACAACCAAATTCAACCTTACACACCCAGGAAAAAGCAGAGTGTTGGGCACACAGTAAGGATTACATTCTGGAAAACTCTAACTCTGGAACGAGCTAAGGGGAATCTTCAGCTCCAGAAATCTGCCTGTAATGTGTTTAGAACTGTGGGGTGTGGGGCTGGGTGGGCCGCTGGCAACCAAAACCTGGCATGGGGGAGCTGGAAGGCTCAGAGGCACAGGAGCCCCCACAGGGCAGCGTGTCTGATGGGACAGCGCGTCTGGGGACAGGGATCTGACCAAGCCAGGGCCACCAGTCTTCCTTGCTCCTCTTCAAGATTCCTCACATCCGAGGGTTGTGTTGCTCCAGGGCTTTCTAATCAGTTCCTGAGCAAATCCAAGAAGTATCTTGTTTTTCTTAGGAGCAATCTAGCCCTAAGTTTTTATCAGAGATTAGCAGTTGCTAGACTACTGCTGCCCTGATACAATTTCCAAAGGATTGAAAAGAAATAAAAACATATATTGGAGGAGCAGATGAAAGATGCCTAATAGGTAGAAAGGGCTGATTTCATCTAATCAGATATAGACTAAAGCTGGATTAATACTCTTGCAGTTGAATGCTGGGCACAGATTTCATTGGATTCCCTTCAGGCTTTTTGATTAGAGACTACTATTAGAATACCACAGTGGCAAATGCTGGTGTACTCTCAAAGCAGCAGTACAACAGAATTCACATTTGATGCTTCTGTAGCAAACCTAACTTTTAGCTGCCAATGTGTTAAATGTTTTATCTCATTTGGAGCCAAAAGACTGACTGGATGTTGCAGATGGTAATGTGCATGTTTTTGGAAAGATGATGAATGCCTCCAGCCCTGGCTACAAATGGCTAACTAATTAAATATTGTGCAGTGAGTTTTTGATTATGATACAGTGGAAATTTACAGAATTAGCTTTGGTGAATATTTTTATTCAAGAAACAATTGCTTTTAAGCATAGTATTCATCAGGGGAAATTTGCCTCTACCTACAGAGCAACCACAGGATGCGTGCAGCACACGAGTTGTTTTCATAATAGCAGTTAAATACTGAAGGGGAATTGCGTGTGATACCATCTACCTGTGGAAAATCCAGAAATTCACTCTGAAGGTGAAAATCCTGATGGATCTGTGCATGTGGTTGCAAACTGGCAGCCCTTGTGCTTTGGCCAGGGAGGCTCTGCACTAAGCCAGATCATTCTGCAGGTGATCGAACTTGTGGTAAAAAAAGGGATGACGGTTCTTTGAGCGGGTGAAGTATCCAAAGAGAAGAGGCGAAGGTCAGAGGAATAATTTAAAAATTTCCTTGCTTAGCAATATATATATATTTGGAAAAAAAAAATCCATATATCCAAATCATCAGCCAGAGCCATAGGCCACAAGGTTAAACTGTCAATATTAACTGCTGCTAATGGAAATGCAGATTGCTGGAGCAATGAAGCAGAAGATGCACAGGCAAGGCATGGAACCAAAGGGAGTGACAGCAAAGCAAAGAAGAGATTGGTGTAGGGTCACAGTGCCGGCCAGAATGGGCCTGGGAAGCAGGACTTGGATATATTTACCTTTTTTTAGAAATTTGCACTGAGGCAAGACCAGCTTCACCATTAGCCTTCTCTCATTGCTGAAACTGGCTGGTTTTGGATCCCTGTGGAGGCTAAAACAGCTGTACAAATAACAATGACTCAAACAGTAACCAAAGACCCTGTGCTGCATTGGAGCCAATCTGCAGATCTTCAGCCCTGTGTGTGCTGGTGAACAACATAAACCTGCCTTCTGAAACACCAGGGCTGCCTCATTCTGAGAAAGGGCACTGGGTTTCCATGTATCATTACAGACACTGAGGGCTTGTTTGCATTCGCTGAAAGAATATTTCATTACTCTGGTTGCTTTTCTTAATGAAAACAAATATTTTAAAGTGGTTAATTTACGAGGATAAATATTATTCGGCAGGTTCCTAAACTCCCCAAGGTAAATAATATAGGCATGGTAAAGGCCAGCTCTGTTATATTAATAATTGATGTTTGGCTTCCTCCTAGCTCGACTGTAATCTATTCATCCTGCTTTGTAAAAGTGCAATTAGAGCTGAATTACAGTAATCAATAGAGCAGTAGCATTTAGAACAAGGGTGCATAAACAGAGGGAAATTTTGCACATAGGAAGTTTTTTGAGGTATATTGCAAAAATTGCCTTGGTTGGATGGAATCTTAAATGATCACTAAAGAGATTAAGTTATAATTGATGTATTTTCAGAGGTTGTCTCTTAAACCAAAACAGACCTCTAACAATTTGATTGAAATTATTTCCTTTCCCTTTACTTCTGCTGTGCCTCAGCCCATTCTCTCATGCTGTGTCTGATGCAGCTTTCCTGTGTTTGATCGAACACCTGCCCTGATTGTGGGCAGGTGAGAGGAAGAGGGGGATGTGATGGGGAGCAGGCCCTGCATTTGGGAGACTTCTTGGCAGATGCGTAGCGGTCATGGACAGCTGGAAGAGGAACAGAGGAAAACTCACATGTGCTACAGCCAAAGGAAATACACTGTTGGGCTGGGGAGAGGGAGGGGAGGTGGGGTGAAATGACCTCCAAGGTTCTGAGAAAGTTTTGCTTAATCGCCCAAGTGTATAAACTATCACAGAGAGAAGAGCTGATCCTAATTACACTTTGGTGTAGAAAGGAGGCATAGAAAAACAGAGCCTGCAAGTCCTGTGTTTCACATAATGAAAATAAGGGTGTTACTGTGCTGAGAGGAGAGGCTGCCACAAGCCTGGGGAACTGTAAAGCTTGTGTACAAGCTCACACCAAAATCTTTGGGCATCCCTGTGACTTAGGAGGATTCCGTGCTTTCTTTGTACCCTTGGGATTTAGGGAGGATTTAGGCATCTTAAATAAAATCTGGATTGTGTTCTCCATGCTTTCTTTGCCTGCTTCCTTTCCTGCCGATGTGTTAGTCAGGAATAGCCTTGCAGAGCTCAGGAAACCCTTTCTGGCCCTGTCTCCTCTGTGGGACTACCCAGCACTGCTTGCGCTGGGTTTGTTTCTGCATTTCAGGGACCCATTGGGTCGAATCAAAGCCTAATTCAAACTTACAGAGCCATCTTCCCCTAATATTTCATATTTTTTCAAGGCTAAGGACTCTCTGAAGCCGAGTTGAGGCCTGACTTTGCTGATGAGACTTGCCAAAATGTGGCTGCTGTTCCCAAGGCTGGGGAACAGCTGCTTGGACACTCCTGTCCCTGCAGAGGAGCTCCCCAGAGGGACGAGCTGGAGGCTGAGTTGCAGGCTGTGGTGACCCGGACCCAGGGCTGCTGGGAGTCACTGTCAATGTAAAAGCAAATACTGGCTAATTATTATTATTATTAATCACCATCATATTCTCCTTCTCTAGAGCATTGTGGTGTTTGAGGTGAAACTAAATGCTTTCAGTTGTTTAGGAAATGTGGAATGGCTCAATAACATATTCCCTGTTGTGACTTTTGGACTTTATGCAGTGTCAATAAAGGGATAAAATGTGTTTAATTAAAAAGAGGCTGATTTTATTGAATGAATATGCCAAATAAAAACCAAAATAGGAGAATTAACATGTTGGTCTAACTTCTCAAGCACAATTTTCAGTTTACTTTAGAAATCTAAAAATAAAACATCTGTTAATATGATTTTAAAAATTTAATTTAATTAACCTTTCTTTTTCTGGTGGCAATAGCTTATTAAATGGGCACTACCAAATAGACAGGAGAAAGATGATATGGAAGAATGATATGGAAGGAGATGCTTTCTTGGCTAGAGCTTTGCACTTTTGAACAAGGAAATTAAATAATTAAATCTCTGCTTACTGCAATCTATATTCCTGGGAAGCATTAGCTTGTCAGTGCATAATGCATGCACCACTCTGCATGTGCATTATGTTTTAATAATGCCT
The DNA here is from genome assembly GCA_013400315.1 of Bombycilla garrulus. Classification (NCBI taxonomy): domain Eukaryota; kingdom Metazoa; phylum Chordata; class Aves; order Passeriformes; family Bombycillidae; genus Bombycilla; species Bombycilla garrulus. The sequence continues at coordinate 214,898 of VXBU01015486.1, forward strand.
TCATCTTCCTCATAAGGCATATTGTCTTCTAATGCAACCCTCTCCAATAACCCTGGCCAGGCAGCTGTCATGTGATCCTGATTGCCTTTGGTGAGTAGAATATCCTGTAATTATTTTCCTCTCCTATTAAGCTGCACATTTCTCTGTCCACATAAATGCACCTTCATGTGGTAGTATAATGTGTATTGTTTTTTGATTTTATTTTTATAAGCGTAATGAAATGATCCCACTCCACATCCTGGAGTTGCATAATGCTTCTTGATTTATTGCTGTACCAATTTATGTTGGCTTATCAGAAAGGTGCTTCCAGTGCATTAACAAACCCCTGAAGTGCATCTGGTACCAGGAAAAAGCGCCTGGGTAGCTGTAAATATAGGAAAGAAGGTTTGCGGTTTGATAAAACTTAGAGCAGGAAATGCCGTTTAGGCTAAGATCACAGTGTGCTCCGGCCGGCTGCCCCGCTGCCAACCTTCTCCACAGGGCGGCTGCTTGCAGGAGAATTGAGTTTCTCTCTGGCCCTGGCCTGCTGCCCTGGGCAGTGTTTCCCAATTGCAGGCAGCAGTGCTCTCATTTTCTCACTTTGTTTACCCTGCACTGAAACAATTTGTGATAATGTGAGGAGGCAGGAGCTGCTGGGTGTTAATGCTCCCGTGCAAACTGAGAATTGGACACTCACTTTAAAGGACATTTCCAGAGGCTGCATCAATTTAGGGTTAGGAAGCCTTTAAATGTTGAAGCTTACCTATGTAGCTCCACGTGCATCTATCTGGGAGGAGAGGAAGCAAGCAAATCAACAAACAAGTCATTCCTCCCATAAATCTCTTCTGATTGAACCTGAGCACGGCACAGTGTGCTACAGAAGAATGAATGAACTGATGATAATAACAGGACCTGATTACACAGTGATGGGCAATAGCAGTAAATAGGCCTTATCTTGCACTTTGAAATAGAAACTCATGGCCAAACAAATAAGTCTGGATTCCCAAAGAGCGTTTTCAGCAATCCATGGGCAATGACCCTCAAAATTATGTATTAAAAAAAAAATTATTTTCTGAAGTACAGCCTAGGCCTGTAGTGCAGCTGAGAAGAAGATATTTGTGTTGCTCAATTGCACATGCAGCCTATCATCAAATTTTCACCCCACTGAGGAGCGCTGGTGGTCACAACTGGGTGCTGGTCAGGACCCAGTCACACATTAGTATTTATATTTTATGCTCTCGCTTGGGCCATCTACTCTTCCTTCTTCCTCTTCATTCAGATAAATAATGACTTTTTAGAAGTGAGGAGAGAATTTTAAACCATTGAAAATGGACAAGAGTTTAACCCTTTGAGAACCTGCCTGAATCAGCTCCACTCCCACAGGTGTACTCCACTTAGAGTGCACTCTGCTTTAGTGTGTGTGGAGGATGCAGAAGAAACTGGGTTTGCTCCTTCACACAGTCTCCAAAATTTGAATGTATCTGCACATTTTTCTAGCACTGGAAAGAAGAAATATTTTGGCAAATGATATTTAGATATGGCTTTGAGCAACATCATCTGGTGGAAAGCGTCGCTCCCCACAGCAGAGGGGTTGGAACTAGATGATCTTTAAGGCCCCTTCCAGCCCAAATAATTGTATGGTTTTATGAAATACTTGTTTGTTATTGTAGAATAATAAACAAGTATAAACCAAACGTAATATAAATTGTGAGCTCCCTGTACCCATTTCTTCAGCCTGAGTCAATGGAGTACTGGGGCAGCCGCTTAATTGTCAATAAAGTTTGGGTTATGTAGAGTTGTTAGTTCACAGAGTGTTTTGATTTGGTAAGCTCTATGACTCTTGAATTTAGAGAGTCTTAAGCCTTTGCTTAAAATTAAACATGTTTTTAATATTTTTCCTGAGAGAAAGGACTTACTGTCATAACACTGTCACACAGAGAAGTGAAATAAAATGGATAGTGTTGCTGCTAAAAGGCTGGTGTAGGAAAAAGATGGTGACAAATCTTGGGAGGATGATGAGAGTCCCTTCCTCCATGTGAGAGTCCCATTCTCCATGTCTGGGGGGCACTGGAGCCTTGTGTCCCCACCTGGAACAAGAGCCTGCAGTGAGATCAGCTAGAGAATTATGGAGGCACAAGGAAGGGGAACTTTCCTAGGCCTTATAACTACCAAGGACAAATCCAGCAGCCATTTTTTCCTACATGAAAATAATTTCAGAAATATAATCAAATATCAGGGTTTTTTTCTATAGAGGTGGCACTAGAAGCTTTTCAGGTACAAAACTACAAAATAACTAATTTTTCTGGTTAAAAATGTGCTATTGGTGTCATAATAGTTCAGCTTGGGTGTTCCTTCTCCAGTTTGTAGTACTTGCTGAGAAACTGCCCTAAATAAGGTTGTTCTTCACTGGTAGCACAAGAATTGCAATAATTTATTCTAGCTGAGTATAATTTTCTTGAAAAGATTTTAAAAAAATGGAAATAACTCCCAAGAATGTTTTACAACCTTATCAAAAGAAAACATCAAAAGCACTAATTCCAAAATTATGCTTGCATAAATGAGCATGAAATGTTAGAATCGCAATGGATTTTGTATCCTTTAAAAGTAACATGAAATATTGCCAAGAAATAAAGTAAAATATGCATCCAGCTGTATTGTTACAGCAGTAGTAATAATTGCTGATGGCTGTCAAAGGTACCTTTTGGCTCTAAAATCTCAAGTAAAGTCTTTCTCCCTGTTAGTAGCATTAGTAAATAATTGTTGCTGGACTGCCAGCTTATGTTGTACCAACAAAGCTCATCAAATTCTTTCTCTTATTAAAGATGCTGCACTAATTGCTGCTTGGCAGTTCATACTGATCTTTCTAACCCCAGAGTTAGGGGGTGGTGGTGTCGTTTCCCAGTGCTAGAGGCTGAAAGAAGAACTTGCAGGATCAGAGGTGCATGGAGTGTCTCAGTGTTGCATAAAGGTAAAATATTACCAAGGGAAGGCCTTGGAAAACCGTGGCTCGAGTCTACTACTCTGGCCGAGCTGAAAAAGACTGTGGGAAAGTGACTCATCTGAATTAGGGGTAGAAAACCAAGTTATATTATAACCACGACATGGTGGTGTATGGTGGTTGAATTATGTTTGTATGATTTAAAACTATGTAGCTGATAGTGGCCTAACTGCTTAGACAGGTCTGCCTTTTGCAGTGAAGTTGCTCTGCTCTGCCTGGGGACTCACTGTCCCTGGGGATCCAGCGTCCCTGGGACCCTCCCTCACATCTCAGGAGTGTCTCAGCAGGGCTCTGGAATGCTTCCCTGGGGCTGGGCACACTGTAAGGGCACCATTCCAGAGGACTGCTTGCTGAAACTCAAACCACGGGTCAGGCTCATTTCCCAGTAACTGTAATTTGCGTGGTGTGGTTTTGGAGCACACCTCTATTTTTATTGAAAGGGAAAAAATGGGGAGTGGGTTTGTGAAATCTGATGTAAACAAATCCAGCTTCGGTCCTGAGTTTTTCTGTCTTGCTCTTGTGCAGTTGCATTTTTTTGCTCATTTCTTGTTTGTCAGTGCTTATCATTATCCTTCAGTTTTTCTGTGTCAATTTGTTTAGAACTGACTTCTTCCAAAAAAGTCCCCTCTGTCATTCATGCTGTAGGAAAACATGGGATACAAAATAATTATGAAAGAAAATTTAACTCTGATATGAATCAGTTTATTAAATACATCTTATTGTGTGTACCAGTAAATACATAAATTAAAGGCTTTTGAGATACACACAAATATATGGAGTTTAAAAATGTAAAACTACATGATAAAATTCCAGGCAAGGAGTACATATTTATCACAAAAGCAATTAAATATCTTGGTTTGTTTATTCCAAAATTAACTTGGCACATTAATTTAACATGAAAAGAGTGATTTAATGAAATCTTCAGAGAATTACTATCTGCCCTTTGAATAAGTTATCTAAAATGCTATTTTACTATGCAAAGCTATGTAAAATAAATTGCATTCAAGCAGTGGTTCAGAAAGTAGCTTATCGTAACCTCATGTTCATAAAGGAATGACATAAAAGATCTGGGGATCACTGCTTTTCTCTCAAAATGGGAAAAATTAAACAGAGACAGTCTTTAATTTGAAAAGAGCTAATTTGACATGGAGATAATTATCTTGGTACTTTGAAATGTGATTAACTCTAATTATAGCCAGAAAAAGCCCTACAGGGAGCAGTGAGAACACAGTGCAGCATGGAAGCAGAGTGTGACCTCACGTGTGGGATTCATATGACGGAGCAGGGCGGATGTTTTTCAAGGGGTACAAATCCTCCCTTGAAAACACGCAACCATTTCCTCTAACAGAAATTCTTATTTGCACACACCCATCAGCATGAGAGTAACGTGGACAATGTTTACATTAAAGAACTAACTTCACGCCCCGTGTGGACACAAACGCACAAACTACAGCTGGCACATCACTTCATGTTAGTCCAGGAGCTATGTTGTCCAGGGATAATCACCCTGAACTTCCAGCAGGATCAGCACATTGATTCTAATAAGGAGATTGCAGGAAGGCAACCCAGCAAGCTGTTTACTGATTTTTATGTTTTTCTCCCCCAATTTATGGAGAAGACTGTTCTCCGAATTTAGTTTGTAATTAATTTGCAACATGAGGACTAGTGGTACTAAATAGATAATATTGTTCTACATAGCTGGAAATAATTTTCAGAATTTGTCTTCCTTTTAACTGAACCTAATGATTTGCTCCTCTCACTTCTGTTTCCTGATAGTGAAGTAAATCCTATATGGCACTGGGCTTTGGTTTTGTGTTATTTTTTAAGCGTTTCCCAGTATTTGCCATAAAAGAGATTTAAACCAGGGATCATTTGCCTCAGCTGAGGTGGCAGATGCAAAAGTCCATGCAAAGAAGAGCTAACTAGCATGGGTTATTTAGTACTCTCATACTGAAGTCAGTTCCTGATCATGGAGAGGAAGTCAGACGTCTCGCTGTCATTATCCACTTACACAAAGCTCAGAGATGTGTGCCTTTCAATTTCAGCAAATGCTTTCATACTCTTGTTTTATGGAAAACAGTAAACAGGATTATGGGTTTATAGTTAGTGCGTTATACGAAGCTCTGTATCTTTTCCCAGAGGATCTGACCATTCTAAGTTTGTTATGGAATATTGGACAATAAATGGATTACTATTTGTTTGTGTTATTGACAGTCTGGCATTCCTTTTGAGCAGGCAGTGGTGTGCTTTCCATTACATTTCAGCCTATTATCTCAAAATTGCCCATTGCAAATGGTTTCATTCAATAATTGAATACTTTAGTTTATTTTACAAGTATGGTTTATGTTCGGTGGGGATTGGTTTTGTTGCTGTTGTTTTGGCTGAGGCTTTCTTTGGTTTGCTTCATGTGCATAATTTATTGACTGATGTGTTTCACACATCACAATGTAGAATGTGGCTTCTAGACCCTGAGCAGCTTGGTTTGTTCTGTGCTATGTTTAACTGATATAATTCTTTCTGTGTGTAAGGAAATAAATGACATATTAAAACTGTAGTTTAGTTGTTTGCATTTGGTAAAACCACGAGAAAAGCAAATGGATTAATTAGGTAGAGATTGTTACCTGAGTTTCCTCTTTAATGTTACATAGTTTTACTGAACTGAGACACCTCTCTAAAGTGCTCTGCTTTATATGACTCAGCTGATCATTTCAATCATAGAGTTATACAGGGATAGAATGGTTTGGGTTGGAAGGGACCTTAAAGATTGTGCAGTTCCAACCCCTTCCACGGGCAAGGACACCTTCCATGATCCCAGGGTGCTCCAAGCCACTCCAACCTGGCCTTGGACATGTCCAGGGCTGGGGCAGCCACAGCTTCTCAGGGCAACCTGTTCTACCACCCTCACAGGGAAGAATTTCAGTACTGTTTGCCTTTTTTTCTTATCAGTTATACAAAAACCATCCTTTCTCATTTAGTTTAACTGTTAATCAAACAAATGCAAAAATCTCGTACTGTAGTAAAGTTGCTGCAGTAGCTGGGAATGCAATGCATGCTGTAAAAACTGCAAAGCAAAAGGTTTCTACTTAAACACTAGGAAAAATCTGAATATTTTGGATAGAAGAGGGACTGTCCAAATGAGCCTGGCAACTCTAGTATTAAAGCATAAGAAAGAAGCTTAAGCAGCCTTAAAAGCCAGCCTGGTGTATTCTTGCCCCTGGTTGCAGTTCCTCTGGGCTGGACAGAGTGCTCTTGAGAGTGCACAATTGATTTAAATTGTCATGTGCTCATACAGCAATAGCCTTTCACCTTTTTATTTTGTTCCACTCCGTGCCACTTGTACCTTCTGACTGATCCCACAGTGAAAACCTAAAGCTTCCCATTAAAACCCCATTGAAGTTTAGCGAAGGACACAAATCGCTCATCCCTATGACATTGCAGAACTGCAGGGAAATGTCTTTAATTTTAATTACTGCCTAAAGATCCTTAGACAAGCTGATACAAAATAGTCATGTTTGCTGGATTTCCTGTTCTGTATTTAATATGCTTTGGAAACATTTATTGTTCAAATTATCAATTTTTTTTTTTTTTTGGAGAGAGGCTTAACCAGAACTGTGGCCTCCCTTGGTGGCTCCCCTCCATCCTGAAATCCACCCACTTGTACTCACATCCACCACCTCTAAAAAATCAGCATTGCTACTGATGGCCTCACCTTCATGTGTTCCATATTATTATTATCTTCTTTTTTACATATTTATATTTTCCCAATTCTGTCACATATTTGCAAACAGTGAGATGGTGATGATCCCAGAGCTGAGTGTGTTGCCAGGGCTCAAGAGCAAATGCACCAAGCGTGCATATAAACCATGATGCACCTACAGAAAAACACTGATCCCCCTTAGCTACAGCCTCATAATTCATATTCTGTCTGAGGAGGATGTTGTGTTTCCAACGTACCTTTGTTATTTATTCTCTTCGGGAGGTCTAACATTTGCAGGAATGCTCAAATAGAGATAAATCTTTTCTAATTCCTTGGGATTTTATTGTTCATCATGATGAATTCTTTCAGTATTTAAGAAAATCAATTGTCAATTAGCTTTTATGGGGAGTTATACATTGTGATTAGTCATCAGCTGGGCATTATGGTGTTATTTGACAACTGTTATTAAAACATCCAGTAATTTGCTTTTATTATCTATCAAATAGCCAACACAAGTTTCAAAAATAGTATGAGCTTTGGAATTATAATTAGAGAATGCTTTATTGGGAATTGTTTTATTATGCAGTGTTACTGTTCAGAATTAATTATTTTGTTTGAAGAAAATTTAATATACTATTTACAAAAACCAGATAGCTTACCTGTTTTTTGATTTATTTTTGTAAATGCTTGTTTAATTACAACTGCATTAACAAGATTTAAATAAGTAGATAGTCTTTCTAAGGTAAATAGGCTTGATTAAATAATGAAAGTTTAAAAAACAACCCAACTTTTTTTTGTTCAAAACAATGGACCAGCTCCTACAAATCTGTATTACGTGATGAAGTTTTGTTCCCCCTTGATTTGGAGGTTGGTGCTGCACTGCAGGATCGGTCCAAAGTTTATTTAATCATTTCTGTAGGCAACGTCTGTAAAATATTGACCCAACTTAGTAAATTCTGTAATGAGATGGTGCATCAGTGTCTAACATTAGCAACAAATGTTTTTAGGTAAATGAGAGCATTCTTTTCATGCCAAGGAGCACAGTGGAAATGATTTGATGCAAACCCAACCACGATCCTGTGCTGCTGTTCCTCCTTAGCTGTTGAGTACATCCAAGATCATCCTTACCTTGCCCAAAGATATTTATTGACCACAGCATTCATTACAGAACATCCAAATACCAATAACCTAAAATATATGCCAGTTTTAAAGGTCTATATGTAAGTTTTAAATGTTTTTGCTTGTGAGGGATGTTCTTACTGGCCTTCTCCTGTCTCATTTGGAAGATGGAATGTCTGTTTGCTCTGGAACTGGCTTGGCTCTAAGGGAGACATTACAGTGGCTATTCAAACCTCTGGATGCAGCATATCGTGGAATTATTGTAGCTTCTATTCAGTGGAGTATCTTTAGTGTAGGAGGTGCATGTGAAATCAGTGTGCATAAACCTTGCCTCCATAAACATTTTTACGCTGAAAGCTTTTCTACAGTAATAATAATAATAACATCATTACTGGTAACTGCCACCCACTGTATAAAGGGTACTTTACCCAGAGAGTCCTAAATAAATCTGCAGCAATCTGATGCTTCACCACAGATATTGTAAAATGAAAGGCAGATTATTGGCAGCGAGAAGATCATTTCCAGTGCCACTGAGCTCCTTGCAAGAGCTCTGCGGAGTCAACTGGCCCACCCTGTCTACAGTAGCAAATACTTTTGGAAAGAGAAAAAGAAACATAGGTCAATATGTTGACATGCAAGACCAGAGTTGTCTTTTCTCTGGATTTCCAGTCCCATTTTGTCTGCTTTGGGCTTCTCTTGGACCAGAGACTGAGCAGGAAGCTTTGAGTTCAAAATCCACAGATGGACTTTTACTCCATGAAACTTCTGTTGCACTTGTATTTTTATGCCTTTCCCACATTCTGAAGCAATGATAGCATATGGAATCCACGTTTCCTTTCTTTTGTTTTGCTTTTGTAGTTTGGTGATTTTTCTTCATGCTTTTTATCCCTTCTTCGTCCTTTTTTAATTGTTGATTTGGGAGAAGATCTAAATAGTGCGTTGGGAAGACTTAAGGTAGCTGAATGTTACCACTGAACGTGCTTCTTCCTGATACCAGAACATTCTCCTCTGCTCCCTCAAATGTCTTTAAAAGATCAGTGTTTTGAGCAGTGTTAGGTTTCTGTGCAGTCACAGAGCTTTAAAATGATTCCCCAGCATCTTTCCACCCACTTATTCTCCTTTGTGAGGGAAGATTCATCCATTTACGGTTTACAAGCTGAGAAAGGGGCTGGTGTTAAATACTGTGCTGGCAGAAGGTATAGTCAGCTTCTAACATATGTCCAAGATTTCTGTCAATTACTTGTCTTGCTGGAATGTTCTCTTCTGATTTGTACTGCATGAAACAGGAGTTAAAGAGAATTTCAATTCAGGTCAATCACCAGTCAAATGTGTTGGTGCAAGTCTGTGACGAATCTACAGTTTATGAACTACTAGAACCTGTACAGAGGTGCCCTGCATCACCTTAATCTGTTTTAAAGTTACCTGTGCTGTTCTGCAAGGAACTGTATTCCAAACATTACCATTCCTTGCCAGCTGGTGTCCTTCTGCTGGGGTTAAAAATGGCCATGGGGGAAAGGACAGGACTTAGAGCTGTGTCCTGACAGAAGCTGTGTCATACCTGAACTGTCATCCATAGCTGAAGGAAATCTGACTTCAAACCATCTGAAGGATGTGTACAAGTATAACCACTCAGTGGAATGAGTTGGAGATATCAAATATTAGTACATAACTGACACAGAAGTGAATTATGCTGCACATTAAGCTTCTGTGGCTACTCTGAAGGGCGTTACTGGGGAGTTAGAGGTTGGAGAGCAGTGAGTAATGAGCTCATATCCCTCTAAATAAAATATGAAACAAGAATAATGAAAACACTGGGATGTGTGTTCTCACAGAGTTGGAAGAGTTTAATCAAAAACTTAAATTAGTTGTCATAAACATCCCTAAGCCAAGACTTTCTTGTATCATTTAGACTTCAAAGCAGTCATTCAGAATATACACTGCAATGCAACTGGGAGGCAGCTTAGATGATAATAGGAATAGCACTTTGAGATCCTTAGATGAGAGTTGAATGAGTTGCTAAAGATAATTTTCATCAGGGACTTCAGTATTATTTAATTGTTGTAATTTATGTCAAAATAGAAAGAACAGATAAATGTAGAAATTTCCAAAAGATGCACAGAAACAAGAATTGCTTTGCAACTAAGTCCAAAGAATATAAGATAGAGACCAAATATGTACAGTGTTTGGATTTTTTGTTCCTCAGGTACTGATAAAGCTAATTACAGAAGAAAGTGGAGAAAACTGTTTTGTATTGTCCAAACAAACACATTTTAGCTAAAAAAGCATTACTTTAAGCCCACTTGGGTAGAGACAGTAAAAAAGCAATACACAGGAAGCTGCCAAAAATGTTAATAGATTATATCTCACCTGGGAGAAACATACTGCTGATAAGACTACTGATGAAAGAAAGACAGCTAAAAATCACAGAATGAGGCAATTTCTGCTGCCTCTGAGCTTTGTGGAAGGTAAATGGAAGGGAAAATTACTTAAACATCGTGAACATGATGGGAAGAATGCAGTCACAGATTCAAGAGATTTTGTTCATAGGTTGCTGAATCTTTTCTGCCCAAAGGTAGAGACTGAGCCTCTGACCATTCTGTGCTCAGTGGGGCTTTGGAAATCGGGAAATTGTAATTCATTACTGTTCATGGGGCATTTATTTTGCCTCTAAAGATTGAAGCTTCACAGCACTGTTCAGTTTAGTATTTAAATGAGGCATATTTAGTCTACCATTGCACCTGTAGGATGTTTTGCCTCCTCCTGTGTGCTGTGCTTCGACTGCAGCAGTTTCATTTCATGCTGACTTGAGATATCTTTGAAGATATTTATGCTTCTTTTGTAGAAAAAAATGCTGGATTAATTAAGACAAACACTATTTCTAGGCTGATGGGCTCTGGACATCATCCATAACCACAAGCTAGGCCATGACTCCATGATTTAATCGCTGATCTTCCAGGTTTTCCTTTACCCACCCAACTGATCCATCCCCGGCTGTTTCTCTGGGGTTGAGTGCAGCTGACGTGAAGGGCTCAGTGTGACTGCTCACAGTGCAGAGCCTGTGGAGTCCCTCCTGCCTGAGAGAAGCTGATGGATGTGATGCTTGCTGGCATAAGTGGAAGTGTGTTTGCCTGGGAAATGAAATGAAGGAAAAGGCAGAGACATGAAAAAATTTGGAAGACAAATAGTGATGGAAATGCCAACCTTTACTGGCCTCAGTGGAACAGCCTCGAGATGGCACGAAATTCAGGGTGGAAAAGTTGATTTATAGACTGCTTGTAAGAATGGCCCATATCTATTGCTCTGAATTAGAAGGAAGGACATATTAACTGTCAAAATGCAAAGCTGTCCTCAAAAGCAAATGTTTCTGAAAAATGATTGGCATAAGGTGAGGAGAGAAAAATGATTGTGAACAACTCTTCTGAGTGTCACTGTGATTAGGCCCAAAAATTATTGGATGAATTCCAACCTTCCAAAAGTTGATATAGAGAATATCCTTGTAAATATTAAATGATAAATTTTGAAGTCTGACATATACTTATTTGCATGTAGAATAAACATATATAAACACATAGGTAAGTTGTTTTTTTTCTGTTGCCATAATGCAAGAGTTTCTCTATCAGATATACAATGTCAGATATGCCTTCGGAGACAATGCCAATTCGTTATTTAGTTGGAAAAAACACAAATGTTTTGAAGCAGTTATTCATCTTCCTAGTCTCTATTAAGTACAGTGGCTAGGAGAGAGATATTTTTCTTTTCTACTGTAATCTAAAGCAGAGGTATTAAAAGAACTGAAAAGAATAAATAGTGGCTTCTGCTTGTGGAAACATTATAGTCCAAGTAAAGCCATTTAAAACCAAGCATATTACAAGTGTGAAAAGAAAAACATATTGACCTATATATGCAGTCTTTAATCAGGCAGTTAAATTGATGTTGTTAAAGAATTCCTGCTAGGTCAGAAGTTTCATGCCACTCTAGGTGCTTCAGTGGGAAATCTGAGTGTCATTTTGTGTATGTTAAATTCTAACTTGCACAATACCTCAGTGTACTTTGGACCTTTGGGGTATCCACAATCCCAGGCAAACTGCTGGAAAAGCCACTGCAGCTCCTGATATTTTACTGCTTAATTCAAAATTGCAGTTCAGTTGGATCTGAGAAGAGAGGGGAAACCCAGCCGTAGCCTGGCACAACTGCCAGGCTGTTTTGTAGAGGTGACATTCTCCAGGGGACATTCCAGGCTGGCACCTGAAATGCTCTGTCACGCTTGTTCCAATCCAGATGGAGACCTCCAATTTTAGGTTGGTTTGTTTCCAGATAGCAGCGTGGCCTAAATGGTGCTGTAGTCAGTCAGCAGCTTTCTGTGAGTTATGCACAAGTATGGTTACAAAATCAACTGCTTGGCATCCTCCTCCTCCTGGTCCCACACAGGCTGACAAAAAGCCCTGCTGCTGTTAACCTGTGAAGCAGAACTTTCCTTTTAGCTGCTTCTTGATATTTTTTAAATTTCTACAAAGGTAGGCTAGGAAGGATAATTTCAGTGCATGCCAAATCTACCCTCTATATATTCAAGCAGTTTATATTATGTTTTTAAGTACTCCTTTTAACCATTAAATCCCAATACATATAAAATTTCCTGGATCTGCTAGGAAATGATGCATTTCTCAGAAACTCTTTTGATCATCCTAGGGCTGTGCAAACCAATTGAGTTTTTCAAGAAGCTGGCTTTTTCTTTGTGATGGGAACTAGCGGCTGGCATTATCTTAGAGGTCTTTTCCAACCATTCTGATTCTGTGTATTGCAATTACTTGTAGATTCTATGATGACTCTGTGGAGTATTTGGGGTTCTCTTACTGTGTTATGTGGTGGGAGTGAACCAACTCAGTCCAACACCACCATTAGATTGCCTGCAGAAAGCTTTGCACAGAACCTGCATGTTGGTGATTTTTACTGTAGATTTTTTGCTGAAGGTGATTTTTACTGTGGAATTTATACAAAAGGCAACTCAAATACAGGCTTGTGCTAAGTCCAAAGCAAGGCCCTTCCATCTGTAACTGTTTACCTTCTGATCCCAGCTCTGCCTCTATGAGTGCAAATTCTGATTGTTGTGGGAGAAGACGAAGTCATTGTACAGTCACCAATTTTTTGAGTGACTGACAAAAGACATGAGACATCAGTACCCTGTTATGTTGTCAGAGGTAGTAGTTTTCTTCTTTTGCTAATTCTGTTACCTACAGGCAGAAAAGACACTCTTCTGTCTCATGTTCCAAGCCCCTGTAATAGTTAGATAAAACCAATAAACATATGCATTTCAAATATGCTTTAATTTAAAATTGCTCATTTTAAATTTCTAATGTTAATAGGGGGGAAAAGTGCATTTAGTACACAATGTGGTACATTGCATTTTGATTATGCATTGCTAGAAAAAAGCAATGTCTTAATTTATGTCTTGAGGTTATTAAAATACTATAATGCTAAATAGTTAATGAAGAAAATCTATCACAGATGTGACAAAAAGTGATTGCCAGTAGTGCTAGGACAATAAATGCCAAAGGTTCTGTGTCCCTTTGAGCAAACCAAGTTGTAATGTGTTATTTCTCTCAGTGCTGCAGCACGTTAAACAATGCAAGAACGACTTTAAGGAGTCAGAGAAAAAGCCCAGACAGCTGAGTGACCCACCTCTGACTGAGGCTATAAACTGGCACTTAAAAAAGAATTCAGCATAATGCATGCATTCAGTGATATTTCCTTCAAATTTTCTCTCTTGCAGCTTTCTGACAAGAGGAATGTTCTGTAATCAGTCACTCGTTTCCTCCATGAATTTGTCCAGTCCCTCAGCTTCCCCTATTTCTGTATCAAGAATTCCATTCATTTTAACATTATAATTTATAGTTTCTCAAAGTTATTTTAACATTTGATGCATTGACAATGTTATAAACCATCCATTCTTGTTTTTGTGGGTATCCCAGATCCTTTTCTGTAGACCTGCTCCCTAGCTATTAATTTCTATCACAACATATGGCTGGCTTTGTAAGGGATTATTTGTCCAGGTTATTTCTAATTCTAATCCTTTCTGCATCAAAGTTCCAGCTGTGCCCAGTTCACCACCATACACAGCTTTAGAGAGCTCATTCTCTGACAGCTGATTAACAAACTTAGTGGGCAGTGCTGGACACACAGCTCCTCAATGAGCTCCTCAGTGCTTGGCTCTTTGCTCCAACAGGGAATTTCTGGTAGTTCATCCATCAGCTCTGCTTTGGAACAGCTGTTCTCTACAATACTCCAATTTATACCAGGTTCCTTAATAGACATGAGAACGTTTTGTGAGATGGTGTGAAAATCTTATTTAAAACTATGGTAGCTACTGCTAATATCCCCCTGTTTCCAAGGCCTGTTATCCTACTATAGCAACAAATGTGATTGCATTGACATTATCGTTCCTGATAAACCCATGGAGGCTATTACTTATCACCTTCTGGTATTCTAGCTGCTTACAAATAGGATTATAGCAATATCTATTTTAATAGGTACAAAATATAAATGAAAGCTTTAATAAATTGAAGCCTCAATAATTTTGAAAATTTAATATTAATACAGCTGTTTACCTTTGGGACCATGTTATGTGTCATAACTCCTGTCCTTTTACAATTCCTACACAAATTTTCTAAACACAGTGAGCCTTGCTGAAGTGCTCAGGGTCTCCTTCTCCTCTCATTGCCAACACTACCAAGAAATGATGGCATACATCCAGTGGGTGTGGGAATGAGCAAACTGCTCCTGGCTGTGCCACTGCTACCCACCCTGAACTGAGGAGCACCTCAAGGCCCTGCACTAGCAGGGGCTGGGGCTGGAAGTGGCTCCAAACCCACATTTCTCTTGATGACATTCTCTGATGAAGTTTATTGGTTTTGTCTGACTTCTCAGTTACTGCTGTTTTGCTAAGTTGATAGATATGTGGAAAATAAAAAATCTCCCTCTAAAACACAAACACCTCAGGCTGAATAATGTTAAACAGAGCTACTGGTAGACATTTATTAGTTATTGCCCTTGTTTCTCATGCCTTGGTACCCTCTAGAACTTGCCACTCTGGCCATCTCTGGGGATGCAGAGCCAGAGGCAGAACTGGGAGTTAATGGATGCTGCACCGTGGCTCCCTCTGTAACCACCCACCCGCCCCTTGGCAGTCATGCAGGGCTCCTCTGGGTGGGCTTTATGGGATCCAAGTCACACTCTGTGTCTTCAAAGGACTGGCCTTTAACTTCACCTTCCTGAACCAGGGGCCTTTGCTGAACCACACACACCTTCCTGAGTTTGTTAAAATATGGGCACCACCCTTTCTTTACCTGTCCCTTTGCTTCAGCTGCGGGAGCTTTGTGCTGTCTGGATCCATTTGAAGGGGGGGAGAAAGCAATCTTGTCTTTTCTTCTTTCATAAGGCACAAAGCAAAATATACCTTAGAGTTAACATAAGATGTGAGCTGTTCACCAAACAGGCTGGACATAATGGTTTTCAATTTTTAGTGACTGCTGCTTGCATAGATTGTGCCAGAGTCCCTGAAATGAATGACACCTCTATTGTAAAACTGGTGTCAGACAGAACTCTCCCTCAGTATATCCACAGATACATCAGACCACACTGTAGTCTCTGGTTAATACTGTTGAATCCTAGCAACCTGGGAGTATTTTTTACTGTTTATTGTGAATAAGCTTTTATTATTTGCATCTTGAAAATTCTCTCAGACTTTTCTGTATTTTCTGAGGATTTTAGTTTCCATTCTGCAACTAAGGGAGCACATCAGTGCAGTGCAGGACAGAAGTACTTCCAGACCAGTGGTAAAGAATGGGAAGGAAACACAAAGTATAGGATAATTGGTGTCTTTTTGCTTTGCTCTAGGAACAGCAAACCTTCTTTCTTCTCCTGTTCTGCATGCAGTGAAGCACCAGCTCTGTGCTGTACTGGCAGGACCAAGGCTGGCTAAAAGATCTCTTTGTGGCTTTGTAGCTCAATGTCTACCCTGAATCAGCAGCCCTTCAGGAGGGCTCTGTGTTCTGGGTCTGCTGTAGCATCTCCTCGGCTGGACATACTAGAAATCTGTACACAAATAAATACACTTTATTGTAAGTCAGGAACGAGTGCTCACTCCGAGTTTTTATTGAAATTGAACACAGCATTCAAGCATAGTTCTGGTTGAGAATCTAGACAGCTAATTTCTGGTTTTACAGTAAGACTCAGTTAACCCTTGTGGTGTACATTCCCAGGAACGTGGAAGTGAGCAAGCACCTTGTCTCTCAGCCGACCACCACTGTGTCATCCCCAACAAACTGGTAGACTGGGACCTCGAGGTTTAAGGGAGCAGGGCCTTTCCTGATCCTGCCAGAGGCATCGTAGTGGGAGCCGTGGCAGGGGCAGTAGTAGCCGCCGTAATCCCCGGCGTTGGCGATGGGCACGCAGCCCAGGTGAGTGCACACACCCACCAGGATCACCCACTCGGGCTTCTGCACTCGGTCTAAGTCGTGCTGCGGATCCCTCAGCTGAGACACATCCACCTGAGCCTCCTGACTAATTTCTGCCTGCGTTCTGTGACGCACAAAGAGGGGCTTCCCTCTCCACTTGAAAGCCATGTTCTTGCCTTCTGGAATGTCAGACAGCTTGATCTCGATCTTTGACAAGGCCAGCACATCAGCAGAGGCACTCAGGCTGGAAATAAACTGGGTGACGACGTTCTTGGCAACGTAGGCGGTTGCTACACCTGTGGCTGCAGTCATCAGGTAGGAGAAGCCTTTCCTGGAATCGCTGCTGCCCTGGGAAGATGCGTGGGCATCCTGCACGTCCTGGCGCCGATAGGCAGAGAAGTCGGGGACCGCCACATCGTTGTGGACACAGCGCACGCTGGCACAGGCTGCACGGAAGAGGACAAGAAATGACACCGCTCGCAGGTAAAGCACTGTCATGCATTTGAAATTACACTTCTGTAGTGGTATTTCTGGAATAATGGGTATAAGTTATTCCAAAGTCTGGGTAGGATTCCATTAACTAAGCGTTTCAGTTTGAAGTTGTATGAAAATGATTTTCTGAGGGAATTTTTGGTAGGTCAACAGGTGATCTGTGAAACTGGTTTTCCTAGTCTATCAAAAATAAACCTGATCAGTGTGCAGAAAATCTGTGAGAAGTTCTAGGCTTCTGGGAAAAAAAAGTGAACTGTTTTTTTCAGTAAATTTCAAGAAAAAACTCCTGTAGGATACCATGACTAGGTCAGAAAACACAGTCCTCTTTTCCACTCAAATGTTTCTTTGTAAAGAGCTGCTAAGAAGAAATCTGATGTAGTGAAATTTGCACATCTGCAGTGTAACACTTCTGTGCTATTTTTTGTCTGAAGTAACTTTGATGCTTGCAATAATATTAAGTGTGTGGTTAAGCATTTTCAAAGTTAAAAATATCAGGTATTCTCGTTGTCCTGGCTAAAAGCCACAGTAAGTAATTTAAACCTTCAGTCCCCAGGCTTGCTTTTTAGAAGATTTAGGGATAAAGCTAACTATCCAATTTAGGGATAAAGCAAACTATCCAATTTCAAGTTGGATTCTCCCATCAAACCTGTGTGCTCAAGTAACAGGACATGAAGGATAACTAAAAGGTGTCCCATGAGCTTCTCCAGCAAAAGAGAGCTGCTTCCCCCACTGAAAAATCTATAAGCCAAAGAAAAGCATATGGCAGGACAAAACACATTACTTGCCAAAGTACAACCTGTTACTTGAAGAGTATTATTTAGTCTTTATATTTTCTAGCAGTTGGCACAAAGTTAACAGATGTCTCAAAGTACTTAAGCTCTCAGGGATTTATATTGAGTATAATGAGGATAATAGTTACATTTATTTACAAGTAATTCAGCATTGAAAAAGTAATTGCTATAGGATTTTAACTGCAAAGAAATTAAACTGAAAATCAAAATTATGAGATAGTGCTCCATACTAAGTTACTTCAACATCTAGACTTAAAGCATTTAGTAACAAGTAATATGACTATCTTCCATAAATTTTGCTATACTCAGTGAAAAGCATGTTTGATGTTAAAGAAAACACAGAGCACGGCTAAATATCAGCTATGTCAGTTACAGATTTGTAGCCTTTTCCCCTGAACAAACCCACTACAGCTGAGGGTCAGGTGAAGCACACAGCTCTAACTGCTATAGAACATCTTCTGCGAGAATTAAATGTGTGTGTTTGCTCAGCTGCAGCACAACGTCCCACCAGTGACAGCGGCAGAGCTGGGCAGCACTTCAGGAACTGTAACCCGTGCGGCAGGGACAGCCACAGCCCAGGGGCCAGAGGTCGGGCTGTAAAGAACACTTCGGGGTCATTCCCTGGCTGATGTTCTCCCGGCCCGGGGGTCCCGCAGGGTAAAACACTCGGTGTGTTCTCACTGCACTCCTCTGCTCTTGTGCCCGCAGTTGAAAACCTTCCCGAATGGCAGAATTTAGCTGCACTTCCTCAGCGGTAAAATCAAAATCACCCGAGCTATCTCCCTCCAAGGAGCTACACAGAACGGCCCAGCCAGTGCTGTGCTCTGGGCTGACCCTGCCTGAGCAGAGAACTGACCAATGTGGCCCCAGCCTGCCCCATCCTGTGAGAGCCATTCCAAGGAAGCTGCCATTCAAGTGCCCTTGAACAAACTCAGTAGCTGAAAACGCGTGCGAATGGCAGCGGTGACAACACAACCAAACATTCAAAAGGCCCAAACGGCGCAAGCCCCCGCATCCCGCCCGCTCTGCTCCCCGGCCCCGCTCCCCCGTCCTCCGGGTCGGGTCGGGCCGAGCGGTGCCCCGGAGCGCTGTAGGGCCCTCGCCGAGCCCGCGGCCGTGGCAGCCCC
>VXBU01015486.1:234201-290786 GCA_013400315.1 Bombycilla garrulus
TTGGGAAAAAACTTGATTTTTTTCAGCTTGTTGCAAGAAATTGGTTGAGGGGTAGATTATACTTACAGTTTGAGAATAGAAAGCGTGTTTGACAACAGCTGAATCCTCTCTAGGGGCTGTTGGTGGGGGTTAATTGCAAGGCTAAGGGGACAGTAAATATATTGCATAAATATATCGCATTGTTACATCACTTAGGGCTATAGGAGAGAATCCCTCTTCCACTAATGACCGGAGTAAGTAAATAAATATCTGTTGTTTTGTGGTTTGTTTTAGTTTTGGGTTTTTTCCTTAGATTTATTTTACTTTGTAATAGCAGTCTTACGCTTGACTTGTTACAGCTTCCAATGGTAAAGTTTAATTTGGTACAAATGGATACACTGGTGGGTGCATGCCTGCTCCAGTCATCCCTTTTAACCAGTTCAAGCTGCTGAAAATTTCCCAAAATTTTCCCAGGATAAACTTGATATGTTTGAAGGCATTTAAGCTGAACCATCCTCTAGAAATCTAACAACAGTTTCTCAGCTACCCAGCCCAGTCCATTCATGCAAGGCTGTGCAGCTTTAGTGGTTCATACTGGCTATATGAAGAACCATTATTTTGAAATTCAGCTCTTGCTAATGATATTGCTAGTAAATTATTTTATGATTGTGCATTAAAGCCCCCCTCATCTTTGTAGAATGGTGGTTTAAGGACTGGCCTTATTAAGATTTATTTAAGCAGTTGACTTTTTCATTTTCTTTTTAACTGTTAACTGTTCTGAAATATGGCAGTTCTAATTAAGTGGGATGGATCATTCCAGTCCCAGTACTATTGATCTATAATTTATTTCTTTCCCAGCACGTTGTGACATCTAAGCCTGAGTAGATAATGATATACCCAACTCAGTTCACTGTGCTGTTGGTAACTGTAGTCACTGGTGATGCAGTAATTAAAGGACACCATAATAATATTCTGGAGCAAAGGTAATTAGTAGAAACTATGGGGCCTATCACTCAATATATGGGAGGGAATTAACAGTATTCAGGTTGAGAGGGCGGAAGACCGTGGAGGCCATTCTAGCAGCACAACTTTTATAATCATCATTTAGGGGGAAAAGAGCTACAGAAACATGGTATTTTCCATTACCTAAGAGATTATAAAATTATTATAATAGAACCATAGAACGTGCTGAATTGGAAGGGACCCCTCAGGGACATTGAGTGCAGCTCCTGGCCCTGCACAGGACACCCCGAGAGTGCCCCTGTGTGCTCAGGAGCTGGTCCTGCCCTTCTGCTTCTCCTTGTGACACCACCATGAGGTCACGCTAAAGATTTGATCCCAACTGAACAGGGGCTAGTAGAGCTAAAGGAGATCTTTTGTGGTTCACTGTCAAAATGAGAATTTGGGCTAACATTTATAGAAGGGTGAGTTGTTTGGGTTTTTTGGGGGTTCTTTTTGGTTTTTATTTTGGTGGAGGATTTTTGGGGTTTTTTGGGGTTTTTTGTGGTTGTTTGTTTTTTAATTTATTTTTTTTTTTGTGGAGTTTTTTTTTTTTTTTTTTTTTTTTTTTTTTTTTTTTTTTTTTTTTTTGTGGAGTTTTTTATAGGATTCTGAGTTTTGGCAATGGTGCAAGTTTTGAGTTTGCTAACCCAGCTCAGCTGTTTTGACAGATGTGGCCTCATCCCAAACAATGTATTATTCTGACTAGTGGGGGCTGTTCTCAGAGATGTTTGGCAAAATGTGCTTGCTACTTGTGAAGCTTTTTGACAAAATGTGATGGAACAGTAGTTATAGGATAAGGAGAAATGCATGTAAATTGAAAGAGTGAAAATTTAGATTAGATTCCGGGAAGAAATTCCCTACTGTGAGAGTGGTAAGACACCAAAACAGGTTGTCCAGGGATTCTGTGGATGAAATGTCCACCGGAGCCTTGAAATGTCCTAGAACAGGTTGGAAGGAGCTTGGAAAAACCTGGTCTAGTGGGAGGTGTCTCTGACCATGGCAGGGGAGGATGAGATAAGATGTTCTTTAAGGTTCCTTCCACTTCCTTAACATTCATTCTAAGATTATTTGGGAAAGAACAGTTGTAAATTTTTTAAAGACTTAAATCTGAATTTAAATTCCAGTGAGGTTAGAACACAAACATTAGAATGTTACAGCAAAAAGGAACTACATTTTGTTATCAGAGTTCAGAAAAGAATAATTTTAGTTTTAAAATGAATAAGCAAATTCTGGTGTGTAGGTGTTTCTTTGAGAACTGTTCAGCTTGTATTACTGAGCATCGATACTGAGCATTTTCC
Source organism: Bombycilla garrulus (assembly GCA_013400315.1). Classification (NCBI taxonomy): domain Eukaryota; kingdom Metazoa; phylum Chordata; class Aves; order Passeriformes; family Bombycillidae; genus Bombycilla; species Bombycilla garrulus. The sequence goes on from VXBU01015486.1 coordinate 236,481, forward strand.
AGGCAAACATGAAAGTAAAATGCCAGCATGGCTTTGTGTAAACCATCCAAACAGACCTCTGTGATTGTTTTTGTGCATTCATACAAGCATTAGCCTCATGTAAATTTATACTGCTTAATGTTCCTGTCCTCGTGAAGTTAAAATTCATTTGCATCGATACCAAAGCTATAAGATGTCAGGGCTGCAGCATTATGAAGTAGATGAAAAGTATTGTAATGCTTTTGGGTATGTGCAGTGCCTTTCTCCATGTAGAATTCATTCTTGTGTTTGTTTTCCTTGGATATAAACTGCAGAACTTGGATGGCTTTTTGCTAAAATGTTGCTCACCCCAGGCAAATTGATCTCACCAGAAAGTTATCTCTGAGTTCTTTGGCATCTTGCATCATTTTCATGCTCTGAAAATTCAGTGTTACTAAACTTGAGACTTTAGGGTTTACCTTTACTTCTTGAATTGTTGATCATTTTTTTCTTCCCGAATAAGTTTGTTCAGAAATAAAAAAGAAAACAAACAAACCACCAAACTTCACCTGTGAAGCGCTGTTAGTACAGCAGTGGTTGTTCATCAACTGTTTAGATAAATGCACCCTACTCTGAGAACAGCTCCAAATGTCTGTAGTGGTTCCATTGCAGAATTCATGTCCATTACAGTGATTTTGGTCTCGTGGTGTGGCACTGGGGAAGCTGTCATATAAATTTGAAGAGAGATTTGTGTATGCAATACAGTTTGTTTAAGGTTAAAATTATGGAGACCCTTTAATAGAAAGACTTTCTTTGAATGTTTTTTGAAGTTGGTCTGTCACTTTGAAAAGTCACAGGGTGTGATCTAAAGGAATGAAATGTGAGGAAGGAAAGTGAGCAGTAAAAATGAGGAAAAAATCTAGAAATATTAGATGGTCAAGCATTTCTCTCCTCCTACTCAAATTAGTTGAAATGATGACACCTCAGTGCTACAGTCTAATCTAAATTCAGGTCTTTTTCAGTCAGGGAACAGCTAAGTTCAAGTATCATGTAGGAAGAAGAGATCTGCTGGCAGCTTTTTACTACTCTTTCTATTAATGCAGCAGTAATCAGCAGGTGTTCACAGCCTCAGCAGCCGTCTTATTCTAGATCTCTGACAGCCCTGCTCGATAAAGCCAAGATAAATTGCCTGGTACAGAAGAGCATGGAATATCTGCTTCTGACAGATCTGCACTCAACGTTTTGTGTGTAAAATACTCAAATAAGAGGCAAATACAAAGAAAGCATATTTCTCCACTCTGCGTGCGGACACACATACACACACTATATATATATATATGTATATACTTAGGTATATTCTAGGCATGTAAAACATTCCATTAGACAGAAAGAATGGGATTTTCTGAGTCAGTTGTAGAGAGGAAAGAAAATCCAATTGAAGGAAATTAAATTAAAAGACTGAGCCTAGGACCTAAGATTACATCAAAGATTTACATAATCATGGGATGGACAAAAAGAGTCTTATGTATGTGAAATTGATAAGATGTGCTCACAAATCTGAAATGGCACCAAAAGGTGTCTGACCGAGCAGAAGCCAGAGACTAGATGAGAACTGCCTGGGGCAGCATCAAAGGATGCTCAGCAAGGCAGCAGCTAAAGCCTAAATGAAGTTGCCTGGAGCATCATCAAAATGTCAGTTTGAGAGAGAATATTCTCTCCCTTCCTCTTGTTTTCTCTCTTCACATTTCATGAAAAATCCCTGACATTTCTTGAAGGGCATGTGTTTTACTCCCATCTGGCTTCCACTATCATGTATTATTTGCTTTTTATGACACCTGAAGATTGAAACAAAACTCTTCAACTTCATGATCATCTTGACTAAAATCTGAAAACTGAACAAAGGAGAATCCTGGCTTCTGCTTTGCTTATGTATTTCTTGCAAATAATGCATTTGAAGAACTCCATCTTGTGTCTGGTGCCCACCTGACAATGTTTGTGGGGCTGGGAACAAGAAATTCTCCCCAGAGCTGTGCATAGGAAGGAATCAGCAGTTACTGCCACTTCCCAGTCTGCTGAATGTCACTGCCCTGCCTTTGGTTGGTGAAACCCAGGTGTTGTTTAAAGCTTCAGCTGTATATGTTGTAACAACTCACTCTTCTGAGATTATAGCAAATCTCTCACAGTTGCACAGTTAAGCACAAAGCTTACAGAAATAGAGTACTTATAACATTACAGAGGACCATAAATCATCGGTTTGTCAGAATAACCATCTTCCTAGGACTAGAAAGCAGAAGCAGGGAGGGGAATAGTAGCACCTGAGCTAAGCTTGCTGCTTGATGCAGGGCCAAAACTCACCTGCTACTGTGTGTGTAGATGTGCCATTGTGAAACCTCAGTGAAGTGGCACAAGAAGGAGGGCAACTTTTAGAATGTGACAAAGGAAATCACTTTGTCTCAAGTTTATGGTGTATAGTGCAGATCTTGATCATCGTTGTACTCTCCTGTAAGTTTTTCCCTGATGCAAGGTTGCTGAACCTTGGCTTCAAACCAGCTTTAAACCAGCATAAAGCAGATAATGGCAAAGGAAGAGGTTTTCTGTAATGCTTGGAGCTGTTGGCAATGCAGAGCCATGCCAATAAGAGCTAATGCAATGAAAATGTCCCCATGTCATAACTTTCTCGCTTTCCTCCTCACAATTGTTGCGCAGAGGCTTTGCCCATAGCCTTTTCCCATCTGGGTGCTGAAGGTGAATTGTGGGAGCTGATTCTCCAGTAAACTGTCAGGTATGGCAGGGTGCCCTCCCGCCTTGCTCTGAGCTGGATTGCTGCAGCTCTGTGCTTCTGGAGGGGACATGAGCAGGTTAAAAACACCGTGCTCAGAACAACGAGCTGGGTCTGCCCTCACACTGCAGCCCCGGCTCTGGGTGGGCTAAATGTGTAACCTGTGCCTGAATTGAGCTGGGTCTGCCCTCAGGCTGCAGCCCCAGCTCTGGGTGTGTTAAATGTGTAACCTGTGCCTGAACTGAGCTGGGCCTGCCCTCACACTGCAGCCCTGGCTCTGGGTGTGCTAAATGTGTAACCTGTGCCTGAACTGAGCTGGGCCTGCCCTCACACTGCAGCCCCAGCTCTGGGTGTGCTAAGTGGGTAACCTGTGCCTGAACTGAGCTGACTGCCCACTGTCATCATCACCTAAATCATTTTAGGGCTATTTTTAAACCCCTGCTTCAACACTAGCTTGTGGAAACTTGCCTATAATGCAAAAGATTTTTTTTATTTATCATCTGCCTTTTTTTTTTTTTTAATGGGATGCCTTTATTTTCTGCCCTTTATATATAGAAAGAATAAATAAAAGCCTTTTCCTCTCTTTTTATGCTTAGTTATGAGAATAATTATGCTACTGAGGCTGTTCCTAATGGCTCCCAGTGGAATTACTCCAAGTTTTTAATTGGTTATATTTCATCTTTTTATACTTTTAGTGACCCTTGGTGCAAGAAGTAGACATATACTAATGAAATCCGCTGAAGCAAATTTCCAAAGCATTCTTTACTGAGGGAAAAATCAGAATATAATATGGAAAGAATTAGAAAACTTTTTTAAAGTTAGCGTGAAACGTAGTATTATGAAATACAAGAACATTTAAAGACTGACACTAAATATTTCTACCACAAATTACAGATTTTTCATCAGAAGTGATAGGAGAAGAAAGAAGATCTAGATATGGGGCGGGTGATGAAAGTATAATGGTGCACTGTGTGTGTTAAATAGGTAGTGGGATACTGGGATTTTCAATGTGAGATTTTCAGCAGATACAGCAAAAAGTAATTTTATTATGCAAAGCCCATGCCCATGTAAGTAGAAAGTTCTTCTTGAGCCACTGAATGTGTAAATGGTTTTCTCAATTTGCCAAACTTACTTTTCCAAACAGATCAGTGTCTCTGTGTGTCAGTGTCAGGGATGTCAGATGATAATCTTGGTTGTGGCAAATTGCTGTGGAATGCTTGTTCAGTTAAATAAACAAATAATCCAAACTGAGCCGTGCAATCGAGAGCAAATACACTGATCTCAGTTATTGAAACACGTTCCTGTGTATTTACAAAGGTAGTTGATGAGAATAAAAATGTAGATTATGCTGCAAAGCTCATTCAGAGGAAATGGCTAATTGCAGAAGGTTTTTACTTTTCTTGAGCCAGGTATGTAGATTAGCTTAAAGATTTGATGTGGGATTGTCTGAGAAGAAAGGTGCAAAAAGAGAGATTTTTGCAGTGCTTATGTAAATGCATATATATATAATTATGTCCCCTGTTAAAGGAACATGCATTGGTGTCAGTGGTAACTCCATGTGTCTTAATAAGCTATAAATTATTATTATTAAACAATAATTGTATTAGCTAGAATAAGGAGGCCGGGTACTGCCTCTCAATTAATATTAGTCCATTTTTTTTTTGTATACTGCTACAGGCTCTTCATTTTTCTTTCCTTTTTTTCGCTTTAGTTATTGCAGTTATGCTGAGCAGTGGCCAGTGGCAAAGTGTGTCATGGTATTGTGGTGAAGATGCATTGTGCAAATAGAAGGAATGTGAAATTTTCACTTGTTTACTGAAGTCTGAAAAGACAGAAGAAAACGCATTATAAAAGGGTCTAGTTTCCACAGTGTCCTCAAATTCTGTGACATGTTTAAAAGAAATATATTGCTGCCTGTCCTTAAAATTAGGAGCATAAAGAGGTGCCAGAGGACCAAGTGAATGTTAGCAGGCAGTTTACAGCCAGAATGGAAGCAGTGTAAGCTCAGAGCACTCAGTTCCACTAATCCCAGACAGATTGGTTCCTTTGCCATCATCATCTGAAGTGGGGCACATATAAAATCTTTACAAAAATAACACAGCCTTCTTCATTATCAAGAATAACATGAGAAGAGTGCCATGAACATAGTGTAGCAGGGCGAGCGATAAGTCCTTTATTATTTAAATTTAAAATACATAATATGCCAGAGCTCAGAAGTTGTCTTGTGTTCTGTCTCTGCTTGCTTAATTTGTTGCCAGACACAGCAAAGATGTTGGGTACAGGAAGAAACTTGGACTTCTAAAATACTGCTTTGTATTTTCAGAATTTCTCTCTAGGAGCACTATAAAGCAGAGAAACTTTTGAAAGCATGAACAGGGTGATTCTGTTTGGTTCTTTAACACAGCAACACAAGCTTCACTGAAATATCTTCCTCAGGTTTGTCTGTGCAGGAAAATTGACCTCGGTGCCACACTGGAATGCATCCCCAAAGGAAGTTCAGGTCCCAGTGGTGACTTAGTGTGGATGTGTCAGCCACACTGGGGACAGTTGTGACACTCAGTGTCACACTCAGTGACACTCAGAAGTCAACTACAGGTTGACTTCTGTCCACAAGGTCAGGTCTATGAGATAGAGCTCTGTCACAAAAGAGAAAATCAGTTCAGCTCACAGTGCAGACTCATTTGATAATAAAAGCCACTTTAGCCTGGAGTAATGAATAAATTAGTTATTTAAAAAACAAGACTGCTGGCACAAAGTCAGTGTTGGTACATAAAGCAATGAAGGCCCAGGAGTGACATTTTCTAAGAAGGCACTTGCCTGTTGTGAGACAGTTAAAACAGGCAGAAAATGAGTCTGAGTGGAACAGAAGATAGGCTGAGGAACTGGAATAAAACCATGGATTCTGTAGAATATACTAACCAGGTTTCTTAGGAAGATACAGGAGCTGCCTATGGCACCAAAGTGAAAGGAAAATAAAGCAATATATTCTGTTTACATTGTTAAAATCAGTAAAATCCCCCTGATTCCATAACAGCTTTGTCCTTGGTTCAAAGAAACAAACCCCCACTGCTTCATTTTTAAAAGTGTAGTAAAGCAGGAAATAATAGACAGTGAGAACTTCCAGATGTTAGAATTCCAGGGATGTGATCTGAAGCAGATCTTGGGGAGATGGAAGTGATTAGAATGTGTTAGTGCTCAGCAGCATATCCCAGGATTAAAAGTGGCTGCATTTCTAGGGTTGATGCTGTTCTTCAAAGTGAAAGATGATTACTGAGAAAAGTTTTTGGTGGTTTGTGGACTCTTTTCTTGGGTGTCTGACACAAGGCTTTTTTTTTTTTTGTTACACTTTTATTTATTTATTTATTTCTAGGAAGAGATGAACTGTCTCTATACTGAATTTATTCTCTGGCAGAAACTTCAGCACAGTGTAGTAGTTACACTATCATGTTGAAATTTACTTTCCCAAACAGAATGAATAGACAAAAATAATGTTAGTTAGAGTTCAAAGCTATTTTTGTACTTTATATAAAACATAGGGAATACTGGATCACTGATTCACATTTTCAAGGCAGTTCTGGACTGGTGTTTTTTCAATACACTGCTTCACAGCAGAACAGGTTATAAATCATTTTATGGATGTTTATGGGTTCTCCCCTGTGCTCCATGTAATAAATATGCAGGGCTGAGAAGCAGAGATTTTTTTTCAAGAGATTTTACGTGTGCTTTTTTCATATTTGTTAAATTAAAGGGCAGGAAATTAAAAAGGGTGAATTTACTTGCAATTCTGTAGGTGATCAATTTATTTGCTGGATTTAGGATCCTGTACTTCTATGAATATATTAATTTGTTAATTCTGAGGGGATGGTCAGCTGAATTGGGATTAAATGAAGTTTAGTATTTTGGAGAGCAGGCTGTAGTCTCTGTATTCACGTTCATCTTTGTGTAACCTTGGAGATTGTTTTTTTCTCTTTTATGTTTACTTCTCTTTTTTCCTTCTTCCCTATTTTTTAAAAATTTGAAGTGGAATTTTTGTTTTGTGTGTTGAAATAAAACAGAGGACCTCGATAGAAACATTTAGACCTCCATCTCCCTGTGCTTTACTTTCCTAGGAGAGCTGCAAAAGTATGACCTGGTATAAATTCATTCTACAGAGCACTTGAGTCTTTAAGATGCTTCTTAATTGGGGTTTTTTTTGTTTTGTTTTGTTTTTTGTTTTTGTTTTTTTTTTTACTTGTGGTTAATGCTGATTAATAATTGATCTCTGTTATCTACCATGGTTTCCCTTTCCAGGAGGAAAAAAGTGATTTGACAGATTTCTTTTTGAAAAAGCTTAAATTAATGAACACCATAAATGTAGGCACACTGCTAACCAGCATCCTGACCTAAAGAAGCAATTAAAAATAAATTATCCATCTCTAAGAAAGATAAAAATAATACTCGGTAAGAGTTGTTTCCGCAGCTTGAAAGCAAGAATAAATTTCTTAAAGCAAAATGAAAGTTATAAGCACTTATTTTTGTGGGTGGAAAAAAGCCTAAAAATACTTAATACACCAAGAAAACAAGAGCAAAGGCTGAAATAGCATAATCCTTTCATCTTCAAAATATGGAAATGGGAAGGAATAGAGAAGGGAAATAGATCTTTAAATATTGAAATTCATTATCTTAAAGGAATTGCTCTGAACAGCACATCGGCAGTGTTGGTGCTGGCAGGAAAATCTGCCTGTGGGAGCATGGAATGAAAATCACCCAGCTGAGCTGTGGAAATCACTTTTCCATATCAAGTGCCCATCAGATTTACACAGAAGTACATGAACGGGACGTGGCTGTCCTTTGCCCTCCAGGACAGAGGCAGACAGATTCTGACTCTCATGACTGTCTGAGCTGAAATCTGTATTCCCTTCCCACTGCAGGTGCTGGGTGACCACACTGCAGGATTTCAGACCCAGCTCTCACTGAAGTCTGCTTTTGACTTTAGCAGCAAGTGAATTGGGCCAGCCATAGTTACTTATGATCCCTGTCAAAAATGCGTCTGTCTCAGTTACTAGTGATGTCCTTTCGAGCTGTAAAATAATTTGGGGCTGTCGTGGAGCCTATAAATAGCAGGCTGCATTGCCATGGCAATTCTTTTTTTATGCCTAAAAGAACAGTGCCAGCCTCAGAGCCACAGCCAGCTTGGAAATGAAGCGGCACCTGAGCTGGCCAGGAGAAAAGGAACAAGCTGTTTGTTAGAAGCACTAAAGGATGGAGCTCAAGGCAGTAGGTCAAGGATGAAATCCTGGCACTGTTGAGTTCAATGAGCTGTGTGTTGACTTAATGGGAGACAGAATTTCACTCGAGATTTCCCTGAATAAGGGAAATTCTTTGAACAGTTGACATGTGTCCACCCTCTTGTCATCTTTCCCTCATCCTTCTCCTTCCTCTTGGCATTTCAATATTAGAAATTGTTGGATAATTTATCAGTTCTTTTTGAAGCATGAGAAAATCTGGCAGAGGGTCCAAACTTGAAAGTAACTCATCCTACAGCAGTTTGAGATCCATGCTAATCATTAATTTTGAGCAGAGGTGATTTCCCCTTCAAATGGCTTCTCCGAGGGCCATCTCCCCATGTGACTTCATGGGCAGGGCAAGCCTCCCGAGCGCTGAGGGCAAAGAGCAGCCGGGGCAGAGTCAGCCAGGGAATCCAGTGACTCCAGAGCTGTGTGGGAACTTGGCCTCTTTGATTGATTGCAAGATCACCTCTAAAAACGTCACAAAATCTGAGGTGAGCCTGTGCTTGATACAAAGGCCCCATCCCTTCCAAGGGAATTCAGACAAGTAGCAGAGAACAATATATGGCTTTAGGAAATTATTTTCATTTTCCAGTTGCCCGTGGATTTGCTTGAATGGCTAAAGAATTACAGATTGAAGTTTAGTCAGAGACAACTGTCAGTTACATTGTCTCAATATTCATATTGAAGATTTTAAGTGGCTTACAAAATGCTTTTTACATTTTTAAATTACTTCATGAGTATGGATCAATCAGCAAAATATAGCAGTAATGAGTTCCTTTTAATAGCAAAGAGCTTGCTAATTACCATGCTGATTATATGAACCAAGTTTTTAGCCAACAAAAAAGCTCCTGCAGGCAGTGTCCTTCCACCTGCTGAGGGGCTGGCAATTCTCATTAAAAAATAAGAGGAAATAATTATTCTTTTTGGTCTATTTCAAATCTTAGGGAAAAGAAGTGTGCTCACTCACTTTCTATGCGTGACATCATTTGAAATTAGTAGATGCTTTCACGGGTATTTGAAAGGAAGAACTTAAAAATAGCTGCCCACAAAACCCATCCTTTTCCAACTCAAAAAAGAAGGCTTTCCAGGGCTGAGGTTTCATCTGGGGCCTGCCTGTGAGCAGGTGTCCCTTTGGCCAGGAGGTGCTCTCGGTTTCTCCTGGGCAGCCGAGGGATGAACCTGGGGCACGGGGAGCTGCCAGCTCTCCTCGGGCTGCCCAGGGCCCTGGGGGAGGTGTCAGCAGCTCAGCCTGGCAGCCACAGGGTTCCCCACACGCTCAGAAGATGAGTTCTCTTGGAGGCAGCATTAGCTGGGCTAAAATCAAGCTCAAAAGGAGCTTTTGAAGTGTGCTTCGGGTTCTCAGCTATTGCAAAGGCAGGGGATGGGCTGTTGGTCGTGGAATTAGGCTGGAGTTTGAGAAATCCATGGGCTCGAGGGCAGCTTGGGAAAATTATTTTGTCTCCTTGTCTGATCTGGAATGTTCTTGTTAGTACAGGAATAATCTGGAGGTGCTTAGTGGCTGGGGCTAAACAAGGTAATCGGGTAGGCTTTAGACAGAAAGGAGCGCATGGAAGCAAGTCTGAAAGCTTTTTTGATATTGTTTTTGTCCTGTATTCTAAAATTCCATATTTTTCAAAGGAAAAATTAATTCTAGCAGATGCTTAAACCCTTTTTACTTTAGATAATTTGGAAGAAGAGCGAGGGAACTGTAAAATATCCCTTGGAACTCCTGCCTGCTCTAGACCCAGGAGTCCATGCATCCATGGCACTAATGCAGTCCTATTACTTCCTGAAATAATTCCTTCCTCTTGGATTTATGGCTACCACACAGATTAGATTGTTAATGCTATGCAAATAGTAGTTGTCAAAAGGTTCATTTCCACAATTTATTTCTCTTTCTAAGGAACTTCTAATGCAATAAACCTTAATTTTGAATCAAGGTGGGATTTTTTGTTGTTGTTGTTTAGATGGAAAAGGTTTATAACACATAGTTCAGGTTCTGTAAGCAAGGATGTTGGAGGTGGTGCTGAGCACTTAGCAATGACAACTGGCACAAATCCTAATTTCATCTAGGAAAATCACAGGTGACACTGTTACTGAACATTCACCATCTCATTTTAAAAGTGGGTGTGTGCTCAGCCTTGCTTCTTGAGGATAATTGTATCAGAAATTGAAATCCTTACTGGTGCTCCAAGCAGAGACCAGGATGTGCACAATTCTTGCTCCTAAAAATACCATATTGATAGCACGACCATAGGTGGGAAACAGCATGGATTGCTTTTTCCACAGCTTTTGTTTTCTTCTGTGGGTAAAGAAAGAAATTCATTTTTAGCTCCTAGAAAACCAGTATTTTTGTCAGTGGTATAATTCTTTCAAACATAAATGAGGGTTCTCTACTTTACTTTTCTCTGTAAGAAAATAGATTATCACTTTTTTCTATTGCAACACTGAAAAAATCTTAGATTTTTAAAAAGAAAAAAAAAGATATGGATATTTCATTTTAGTGGCACAAAATTGTTTGTTTGAATATCAGTCACTGAATATTGTTGGTTTTGCACAGAGAAAAACATTTAAGACTTGTGTTGTTGTATATTTTATTTAATTCATTTTGCCTGCAGGTAGTAATTTAATTCATTTTCATTGATTTCAGGAATGCATTTGAGCTGAAATAGTATGCTTAAAGGCATCAGCAAGCAATATAATAGGACTGTACCTGTAGTTCAGAAGGAAAAGATAAAAGGAAAATAAACTGTTATTCCTAAGGAGAATTAAAAGGATGGGGAGGAAAGTCCCTTTTAATAATGGTTCATTTTCTTCCTCTTTAGTACAAAGTGATAAAAGGAAATAAATTCATGTTCCAAGCCTCAGACAAAGTGTAAGGTCATTTATAAGGATGTTATCTTCAAGGGTGAGGAAAAGTTTGTTAGAAGTTGCTAGTATTGAAAGTATGTAAAGTGGATTAAAACATCACAAGGCAAAATCAGATTGTCAAGATAACAGAATAAACCTGGACACCTATTTTCCAATTTTCATCTCCACATGAAAACACAGCATGATCACGAGTTTCAGTGAAAAGAAACAGAATATATTGGTCAGTAGCCTGGTAGGAGGGGAATAATGGTTCTAGAAAGCAGATATTGCGTTTGATTAAACAAACAAATCCGTAAATTAGTTCTTGTGTTCTTTGTGGCAAGAACTGGTTTTGGAACAATGTCCAGTATTTTCTCAGGAAAGCCTCTCTTCCAAACACGTGTCTGCACTGGGAATTGGAGGGGAGTTTCAAGGAAGGCTCTTGTGCTGGTTCTGCTGGGGAAGTTCAGTGAAAACGGGAGCAGTTCTGGAAGGGAGAGGGTGCCGTGAACAAAGTGTCCCTTTGCTGGGTGACCTGGAGAACGGGGTGTGAGGAGAGAAGCTGCAGCTGTCCCAGTGGATCTGGAGAAGGGGATGAGACAGGAGGGATGGAAGGGGAGATGGGAGCAGGGCTGCACTCAGTGCAGGGTGAGAGCTGCTGGCTGTGTGTCAGCAGGGCTGGAGGAAGGATGAGTGTGACTGCTTGGAAACACAACACCTTCCTGGAGGAACTGAAAGGGGGAATCTCTCCACAGCATTGTCCCAAGTGCCAGTAGGAACAGAATGGCATTGCCACTGGAGTACCTTTATCAACCCTTTCATCCAGAGGGGATGGAACCTTCAGCTCCGTGTGGAGTTTTATCCCTCTGCTTAGGGGCAGTTTGGCTATTTCAGATTAATTATAAAAAAGTAGAATGGTTTTTCTGTTGTTGCTCTCTTGTTTCTTGCACTGACTGTAGGTCTCTGACTATTGGCTGTACCTTGTATCACATTTATGTTAGAAGAAAATTATATTCTTTGCCTCCAACAAAAAGGAGAGTTCTTAGTCATCCGCCTGGTTTACCAAATATTGCCGTGAGCTCTGTGAGTCTGCTGATGCCAGTGGAAACTCAGCAGAAAAGCATGAAGTTTAGAAGCAAGTTAAAATTAAAAAAAAGGCCGTCTTTTCACCAAAAATTATAAGTTTTTGCATTTTGTAGGATGACAGCATCATTACCGAGGACAAATTAGGACCACTTCTTATTTTCTGGGTAACTATGCATCTTCTGCTTGGCTTTGGGAATACACTCCTCAGCAGATCTGTCCAAAATCATGGCACAGTGCTTCAGTTATGCAATAATATAAAACCAAAAAGTTGTCTTGGCTCAAAGCATGGCTTCATTTTTACCTACGTGCTGTAATTCCATTTGATTTGCTTTTTTAGCCTCCTGTTCTTCCTCATAAGCCGTTTTCTGATTTCACTGAGAAAAGGAGAGATGTAAAATTCGAGAGATAAGAATCTCAACGGGTGTATATCGTAGTTGAAGTACATTTGAATTATTGGGTTTTTTTCTTTTGTCATTAGTAGTGCTAAATACCAAGTTCTGTAGATGCCTATGATTAATACTGTTTTCATTTTCACTCCTGTGATTTTCCTCCACAGAGTTTTCTTTCTTTTTATTTCCGAAATTGTCTGCTTTGAATGAACCTCTATCAGAAAAACCTATTTAAAGCATCAACTCTCCATTTATGCATGGTTCCTACTGCATATATTCAGCATCATTAGGATTTTATTAATTTATTTTTAAAATCTGCAGCAGTCTTTTGAAATAGTTTTCCTTTTTTTTTCTGGATGAAATGGGTAGCAAAATATTACCTACACCTTCCTTCTTTCTCCAGATGTCCTGGTTTGTTCTTTTTGTTTGGTTTGGAGTTTTTGTTGTTGTTATGGGGTTTGTTTTGTTTGTTTGGGTTTGTTGTTGGGTTTTTCTGTGAAGTGGCCTGTGTCAGCTAGTCCGTAATTTCAAAATATTTGTGTTAAAGGGTCTGTTTTACACTTCTTTCTCTCTATGGTGAGTTTATGCAAGGCTGCTCCACAATCTCCTGATCCGATTCCTTCCTTCCTTTGGGAAGTGTTAGTTTGAGACCAGTGCTGACCAGAACACACTTCTCTGAGGTGTCAGGCTCTGGGATTCTCTTCCCTGTTGCCTTGGTCAAAGAGAATCTAAAAACCAATATAGGTTGTCTCTTGGAATTTTTTTATGGTATATTTTGGTGCATTATGCGTCTCTACGTGGAAAAAAAAAGAAATGTAATTTGGATTTTATGAGTTGCGAGTTTTGATTGAGCTTTCAATGGCTGTGGGGGTGTATTTATTGATCTCCAATTGAATAATAAAACGTGATCATTTTCTATCTACTCTGTGCCCAGTGCATCTCTCTTTTCCTTTGATGAGTTAAGGAATTACTTTTTTTAACAGAATTTTTTGAAGGAATTGACACCATCGTTTTCCTACCTTGAAAATCGTGGAGATAAATTTATTCAGATGAAATTTCCTCTTGTGCTCAGTGGTCTTGATGGGACATTTGCAGTTTCTGTGATCAGCTCTGTGCCAGTTTTGTGGGTCGTGTTGGGCACAAAGCTGCTGTGCTGAGGGCCTGCAGGAGCTCCCGAGGTGCACTGGAAGAGCTCCAGTAGTTTCGGAATTTCCCTTTCAGAACATTTTCTCTTTGTTTGTCACAAGGAGCATCCTTAACTGGATGGTGGAGCTTTGTATGGCTTATGAAATATCCCAGGTTTTTGTTATGCTTTGGAATGACTTGCTGTTTATTTCCTTCTGATACCACAAATGTTTGCAGAGGCCCACTTTGACAGGTAATAATGGATTTAAATAGTCAACATCAAATACAAAAAGTTTATGAATACTAAGGAAAACATCTTGACAAAAGGTGAGCAGTCTTTGCAAGGGTGTGATAGTCTGCATTTTTCAATGTCTCTTTTAGCCGAATCACATCCTTGCTTTCAATTTCATCTTTAATGTAACATTAAATATAACATTGTTCTGTAAATATTGTTGCTACTGACAAGAACATCAATTCATGTTATTCATAAAGAGATTTTCAGTATCTGAGCAATGAATAGCAAGCAGGAGGAACAATTGTTTGCATTTTTATTTCCTAATACACATCCCTTTGCTAAAAAGGGAAGCAAAGTCAATTTTACACTTATCAAACACATACTGCTTTTGGGAAAAGAGCTGATTTTTAGAAAAAAAAATCTTCAAGTGAAGGGAGGTAAATTTATTAAAGTATATTTATTTCCTTTACGTATTACAAGTTGTTTTCCAAATAAATGTGACCGGGGGACTGAGATATTTTCTCAAGAGTTATAAAATTAGTGGTTGTGACAGCTCATTTTGACAGGCACTGCACTGAATAGTTTCTGCTCCCAGTGATTGGTGTAAGAGCTGTGGATGGGGACATTCTTGGGGACAACAGCCCAGTTAGGATCGTGGCCCTGAGCGAGGCAGCTGTGAGTGTGGTGATCAGGCAGGACCCAGGTGGGTCCTTTCCCTGGCCCGCCCATCTCTTACTGCCACAGGCACATGGCGCTGCAAGGGGGCGCACAAAGGGGGCTTTGCTGACCTGGGCTGCTGCTCACTGTGATCCTCCTGTGAGTAAATAATTCCAGCGGCACCTGGGCCGGTGCAGCGCTGTTAAAGAGCCGCAAAGGATGGCGTGGGATGGGGTGGAAATCAGCAGAATGCATCACCCTGGGGTTTGCTCAGTGGCTGTGGGAGGAGCCCTGTGGAAGGAGATGCAGAGTACAAATGTGAATTTCCCTTTTCCCAATCTGGGGTCACTGCCACTGTGCTTGCCCAGGTCCAGGCAGAGCTGCATCTCTCTGAGATGGGAAGCGCTTTCCTAAAAGGTCAGTGCATAAATGCCAGGGAAAAGCTATTAAACCCTCAGAGTGTGTAGTGAGCTTATGATCACAGGGCTGCAGGAGAAGTTCCTGAATTCCTCTCACTTTCTAATCATTGCAAATTTCAGGTGCTTGGCACGTCTGAAGATTTAAGCTAAAAGCAGGAAAAAAATTGAGTCATTCTGACAGTGCAACTTGACAAATTGCCAAGGATGTCTAAGCAAGAGTCACAGCTGCATTAAACAGCTTAGTGTACTGTTATCTTCTGCTTTTTCGGCTGCAGAAATTGCTTTGCCATGTAAAGAAGAGAAAACTAAACCTAGAAATCTTTACGAGTCATGTGTGTATGCCAAGAGACACTGGATGGAGAGCAATGAGCCATGACAAATGCTCTGCTCCTGCCTTGGTAGCTCTGAAATATGCAGAAAAACATTTTATTTCTGGTCTTTTTTAAATTATTATTTTTCTAAGTTTTTTTAACCTCTGTTCCATTTCTAATGCCCAGAAATGCCTTCCCTTAGAGGGATAAAATTTGAATGAATTTTTGCATTTGTGTGCACGCACATGCATATAATTTTCATGCATAGAGTGGAAGGAAAAAGAGGTGTTCTGTTACAAAAGTCAGTTTAATCTGGTCCATGTTATGTGATGAGTAATAGTGGTTCTGGCAATGCTGCATAAATACTCTGTGGTATGACTGCAGCTGTGGATCTGCAGCTACTATTGTTATTTTTTATAGACTGGTAGATTCAAAGGGATGGGATTGGGAGCAGGTCTCTCCTTTTTGAAATGCTCTCTACCAGCCAATATTACTTTTGTGATATGTGTGTAAATCCATAATAATTATTTTACTCGGCTGCCCTTTAAATAACAAAAAATACTCAGCCATGGATTTTGCCATTTACAACAGCTGTCAGAATGGATTTCCAACATGTTTGGGATGTGCATCAGGACAAATTTATCAGTGTCCTTAATGATATTTGGGTTTGCTCTGCTTATCAGATGGGTAGTCCAGGTGTGATTAGATCTACTCATTAGGTCTTCAAAATAAAAATGATGTTCCAGCACCTTCACCACAATGTGCTTTTCACTGTCTTTTGTGAAACTCACTCTGAGTGATAAACACAGAGAAGGGAAAACAAGAACCTGCTTTCTGGAAACAAACATTCCTGAAATGTAAGGATTGTTAATTTGAGATGTTACAGATTGGAGGGGATAAACTATATTAACTAAGTGCTTTCCTTTTTCTTTTCTATTAAATTGTCTTGTAAAAATAACTTTTTTTCAGCATTTTGGATATATAGAGATGGAAGACCCTGTTAAAATAAATTCACAAAAGTTCTGCTTAATGGTATTCAATGAAGCCTCAGGGCACTTTGAGAGTTGCCATCAGGAGGACATACAGCTCATTTTTATTAGGGGTTTGCATCACTGACAAGAAAAGTTGTTCTCCCTCTCTTACTTTTGTGTGAGTATATGAGGTTGCTGGTCATGGGCAGTTTTAAGTCCTTCTAAATATGCGTTTTCTTTAATTCATTAAGAGACTTTCATGTTCCAACATATCCATTACAATGACAAACTGACACTGTAAAATTAAAAAGCCTGCAATTACTCACTTGGTTTGTGTTTTAATCAAAGCTATTGTAATATGACTCTAGGGAGCCATAAATGGCCAAACAAAGGGGTTGGGATTTATATGGGACTTCTGTATACAGAATATCTAAGTGGAAGGAGCTAATGAAGAACAAAAATGTTGGAGTTCTTCCATGCAGGAAGGATAGCTACAAGTGCAGTTTGACCAGAGCATAAAATGAGTCTCTGGCCGGCTCAGGATCAGAGAGCTCCAAACTAACACAGCTTCTCCTTTGTTTTGCTTGTGGGCATTGTGACCATCTGACAAAGCCATGGTGAGCCCAGACATAACTTTTATGAATCACTGCATAAGAGCTTAAGAAAGTAAAGAAATACAGAAAATGTTTTTGCATGCATTGTGGCTGCTAGGAAGGCAGCATTGACTTCTCTTAGAAAGTGCATTTGCGTGTGGGTGCTCACTGGGGTGTAGGCAGGAGAGGAGGGAAGAGAACTGTGCTGCTCCTCCGATGTGGTTTGTTATTTCAAGAGGAATTTTCTCATTTGGTGTAAAATAAGCAGGATTGATTGTATCTCTGAGGCTGCAGGGGTCAGACATCAAGCAGGGAGGGGCAGTGGGTGTAGCCAGAGTGAAACTTGTCCACGCATTGCTGCAAGGAGCTGTGCTCCCACTGCTCTCAGTGGAATTGCACACCCTGTCCTTGCTCAACTCGCGGATTTTGGGTGCTCTTCCCTGGGAAGGAACAGGAACAGCTCATGTGTCACAAGGCAATTCTCTCATAATTTTTATAGGAAGTTTTATGCTTTTCTGTATTGCCTACAAAATTTATACAAGACTATAATTTTGAAGGAAGTTAAGTGAATAAAACTGCTCTGAAGCTGGAATGGCAGCTGCGCCTTACAACTTCTTTTTTTTTGTCTTCAGGGTTCACATGGAAACTACTGCAGATTTAATGAGTATTTATCACATGCATAGCAAAGATATGACGAGACATTCTCATTTTGGACCCAAAACTGTCTTTACAAAAGATGGAATAGGAAGTTCTGTAATAAAGGCAGCATCTTGCAGCGGCTCTTTCTGCATAGAGTTCCCCTGAGGATCTGATTGAGATGACCTCAGGTCACCAGCATCCACAGTAACTAACCAGGCTCTCTGCAGATTTGTGAGCAGCTGGGAATGTCTATGTCCTCCTCAAAGAAACTGTGAAACATCCATAGGTTAAGACTAAGAGGTTCACTTTATAATTTAGCAGAAGCAGCAAGCAGAGTTAACCACTGCTTCTCTTTTCTCCTCAGCTTGTCCGCTGATGCATTGACCACCTTGTCAATATTTAGGGTATCGTGAGAAAAAGGAGCCTCCTCTATTCTGTGAGCAGTTGCAGGTACAAAGCTGGCCTGTGCCCAAGTACCCATCTGTCTGAACTAGTGAGTATTTCACAGACTGTTACTTGTTAAGCTGATCGTAGCCTTTTCTCATTCCAGCAGATCAGAGTTCTGTTTTGCTCATGTTCAGACCATCACTGGTTTGTCAGCACAAAGCTCTTCTTACTTGTGTGTCAGAGGACGAGCAAGTAACTGTGGTGGAGAAAAAGTAGCCCAGCACATAATCCAGGTATTTAATACTGTGACACTTAAAATGTCACTCTGATTTCAGAGTGACAGTTCACCCAAAGGCAAGACTGGAAATACTTTTCTAATTAAGCTAGATTCCCTAACTCCTAACGAGGAGCTACCGTGCCCCAGTGGAGAGGGTTTCCTCCCCTTCGTGGGCAGGCAGGGGTTGTGCTCGGGGTGCACATATTTCACCATCTGCCATTTCCATCCCAAGGCGTCGTTTGCACTAGATGGCACTGTAATAACACTTGTTACACCACCCCATTTTTTTACAATATAAACCCCACAACACCGAAACCAGGGGAGTTATCTTGAAGTGCTGCAGTGAATGCTTTCATTCTTCAGCTCCCTTTGAATACCATTGGTTTGTTGGCAAATGGATGCTGTTACACACGTGGGTCTGCTGTTACTGAGTCTGACTGGGAGTCCAGAACCACCCTGAACACAGCCACACCTCTGGCGAGCCTGCTCAGACAGGTTGCACTTGGAATCCTCATTGGGTTATACAGTGCTCTTTTAAAGCCCTCTAATTCTGTCACTCCTGTTTCAGAGTGACATGCAGAGTAATTCAGAGCATGTCATGTTGATAGAGCTTCAGCATTTAAATATTTTTTCAAATATATTTCTTGTCTGCCAGAACCTCCTAGCCCCCATTTGTAAATTCTTACAATCAGCAGATCCTTTATGTCTGAGTAGCCTTTCACCTATTCACCTCAAGTGCATTTCACAGTACTTTCTTTTTAAGCCTTAAAAGCCTAACTTTAACTTAGGTTAAAAGTCTTTGCACCTGTGTCTCATAATAAAACTTTTCAATTTTGTCTGCTTGCTCAGCCACCCCTTCTAATTTCTAAATGAGTTTTACATCTCTCTGGCATTAGCAGCGGGTTTTGGTCTGATTAAGTCTTGCATTTCTGTGATGATTCTCATCCAAGTAGATCCCCTAGTGCTTTATAAACTTTATTAACTGGTGGAACATACTACCTATCCTTTGCCCTTGATCAAATTAATAAACCTTTAGAGTGAAAGATAGTGAATGATTTTGCTGAAGGTGGAAGGTGATGATGGAAAGCATGTGATATTATATACAAACTGCTCCAGGCTTCAGGATTCTTTCTCCTGAACAGAAACTGTGAAGTAACTTATCAGTGTCATGTAGATTTCAGCAGTGTCAAAATGACTGTGGGAATTAATTCAAGGTCTGTGGTTTCTATGTCAAAGCCCAAAGACAGAGCTCGTGCTGTCACCTGAAAAGGAACATCTGCTGTTCTAGGTCTTCCTTGTTGTGAACAGTGATGGTGTGTGCAGCCTTGGCTCTTCACTGCAAAGAGGAACAGTCTCCAGAATCCATCCAGGAGTGTTTGTAAGAAGTATTTGCCTGGGAGGGTGTTGCTGGAGCTTTCTGCTGTGACACTGAGAGGCAGTGACTGACAGATTGTAAATAGATGTGCGTTCAGCCCGACTGTTCTGCCATGTTCCTGAGCAAAGCAGGACTGAAACAGGGAACTGCAGAGCTCTCCTGTAGGATGTGGCACATGGAAGGGTGGAGCTGCCCTTCAGTCCTGACAGGACACCCCAGGTAATAACTTCCTGCTTCCTAGGACTTCCAGAGATTTTCAGAGCTCTCAGTGAACAGGACGGGCAATTGCAAGTGAAAGAGCAAAATGTTTCTGTGGGCAAAGCTGCGGTAACCAGAACAGAGCGTAAGGGAGCTGTGTCAGCTGCCAAAATGGCATTTTTATTTACTGCGTCTGCTGGGTGGTTTGCCTTGTAACACTGTAGCAAAAATGAAAACATCAGGCTTTTCTCATGCTTTTCTCTGACTTTAAGGGAGGTGAAAGATTAAGGTAATTCTTTACATTAATTTACAGAGCTTTATTATACATGGTTTCCAGAATTGAACCGAATATTTCATGGTAGTCACTGTGAAATATTTTAATTTTGGATTGTCAAAATCTGGTATCATTTTCAAAGTATCCTTGAAAATTCTGCCTCTGGCCCCAAGTCTGGCACACTCTGATAGTTTTCTGTTGGCATCTATGGAATTCTGAATTCAACTTCATTGCAGGATATGGATTTTTATCTCTTTCAATTTTTCTATCCTTAACATTTCCTGAATGCTACCCAGTATTTTTTTTTAATGGAAGACACTCTGTAATTCAGAGGTATTGCAATAAGCATTTTCCTCCCTTTCATCTGTAAGGTTTTCTGACTTTATCCTGGTGCTGAACCAACAAAATGTTGTTTTCACTGCACTGAAATCCAGTCTTAAGTTATAAAAAAATCTGTTTCATTTAAGCAGCAGCTTTAGGTCTTGGTTTATGATGAAACCAAAGCTGTGCTCAAATATAAGTGAGGAACATGACATTAAATAATACAATTATTCATTTTATATGGAAGTATTAGCTTTGAATGAATAGCTAAATATTAAAAGTCATTAAATATAATTTTATATCATTATTTTGTGCATGTGACACAACAAATGTTGCTGTCAATTTTAGCCCTATAGTCCGGCTTATTTTTTCATGTGAACTTGATACAAAATCTAGAAAGGATATAATGAAAAATGCAACATTTAAAAAACTTGAAAAGCTCTTAAATTCATCTATTTACTGTCTGAATTTCGTTGAAAAACCATTTTCTGTCATTTTCTGACATTTTTAAATATATATTGATTTTTCCTATTAAGTGGAATAAACTTTATGATATTTGATCATAACATCCTCCAGCATTTAACACTATCCCTTGAATTTCTACTTCATTGTATTTTAATCACTTTTGTTTGCAAGGATTAGGAAGGTTTTACCTGTAATAATTAAAGCTGACTTGCAGAAGCCCTGCCGGTGGAAGTATTAATGTCTGATTTTATGGGCCTGCAGTGCATAGAACACACTAATGGGAAACAAGTGATTTAAATCTGAATGGTGGACACTGAAGGACCCCAGCTAATTAATAGGCTTGTGAATGAAGCTCTTGAGAAAGCCCACCAAGAACTAATGGGCTACCTTGCAGCTTCACTCATAGCACTGTGATTATATATTGAGCTGCACTCTAAATCAATTAAATGTTCTTGATTTGCACCACATTATTAAGTTTATGTGGTCTGATCGTTTCAGCTTTACATCCACACTGTTGCCAGTTCTACACAAAGGACAGATTGAGTTTTAAAATAAAATTGCGTTTTTTTTTCTTTAATATATATATGAAAAAACCTGACACTGTTGAAAGCTGTCTGTACTGCACATAAATACAGATGGGTGGGCTGGGCCTTGAAAATAGGAATGGACCAACACAAAGGATAACAAACCTCTTGAAAAACCTGTAATTTGGATCTGTCTATGAAAACATTTTATCAAGGTATATTTGTTGTCTTGAATCTAAGCGTTCAGGGGAGCTCTGAACTTCAGAGACATCCAACACAAACTTTACACTTAGAAGTGCTCTTGTGTGAAGACATCTTAGGGGAGTGGAGGAGAAAAAAATCCTTTAAATGTGGATGATTCAGATGAAAATGCAATTTCACTGCGTCAACTGGAACATGCACAGCACAAGAACTGCCCCCAGCAGAACTGTGGGGTCACCTCTGATAAATCACAGCCCAGCATGTTTGGTAAATGCTCTCTTGTGTAAGAATATGTGGCTGAAGGCAGTACTGCCCCCCTAGAAATATTAAAAATACCCAGCTGCGTGAGATACACATTTACAGATTGCCCTGGTGTCTCTTCTGGGATTCAGGGAGCTTAGAGCAGATCAAGAGGCAAAATCTGCTTTGCACCACTTTCCTTCTTTAAATCTTGGGATCCTTGGAGAAAACAGGAATTGGAACCACCAGTTGCACCTTCCTTCTCGGGGCGGCCATGGAGTGACCGTGCAGTACCATGGGCTGCTGTGCTCCCACGAAGTGTTCGGCTTTCCCTGGCACTGTGTCCTGGCCTGTGCAATGCGCAGATTTAGATACATTTCCTGGGTCAATGAGCACAGGCCAGTATTTTTGTTATTACTGTGGTTTTTATTCATTATCACTTCTTTTCTTACATAATTCTTAAAAATTTCATCCTGCCTCTCAGTCTGAGTTTGGTTTTTTTTTTCCCCTCTGAAGTGAAATGATTTGTGTTTTACAGCTTGAGTTTAATTTCATTATAGTACAATAAGGTGAATTTATTTCTTCCTTTTTGGTTTTCCCTACAGTCAAATGGCAATGAATACTACTAATAATCAGAAATCTATACAGAAATATTAAATTTCTTTAATGTTTGGAAATCTCATTTGCTTGAAGGAAAAATAGGTGAATATTTCCTATGTTGTAATAATATACAATATCAGTTGCCATCTATAATGAAAAAATAAACTACAAGTATTGCATGCACAACAAAAATGTGCCACCATATTATTAAAAAAAAGTACATTGCTAAATTTTAAATGTAGTTTGTTTGATATTACATAATCCATTCAGCATTTTGAAACAATTAAAATAAAGGATTGATTTCTGTTTGTTGAGATCCACTTGACTAGCACCTGAGCAGTTCAGAGCTGTGCAAGCAGTTCTGTGGGACTGAGTGTGCTAAAAGTGCTGGATTAATGGAATTATTTATTTCGTTCTACTCACAGCCACTGAAGCAGTGTCCCTTAAATTTTCCCTTAAATTTGGAGGTTTGCGCTCACTTTGCCAGCGAGGCCTTGGTGGGGGGCTGGCGATGCACTCAGATTTTTAGAGCTCGTTAATAGAGATCATTAATAATATTTATCTTCCCTTTTTGGTTCAATGAAAGACTTTTGTGGTAAACAAAATTAAGTTTTATTTACTTTTTTTTGCTACCCAAAAAGACCCAACACATTTTTGATGAAGAAAATCTGTCCTCTGGTGCCTTCTGCTCTCCCTTGGCCACAGCTCCACATCCCACGGCTCCTTTCCCTCCTGTGGGCTCCCTGCCCTGGGATTCCTCTGCCTGACCTGGAGTCTGTAGAAAGCTGTGGAACTTGGGTTAGATCATGAGCTATTTGTAAACTTGCACGGTGATAAAATAGAACTCAGCAGGTCAGCACAGCCCTGCTCCTCTGCTTTGACAAGCCTTTGCATTTCTGATCTGGTCTCCTGCTGTGTACAGCTGTTCCGATGGAGGAGACACTTCTTCCAGGGAAATATGGAGAGACGAAGGGACTTGGGACACCCACAAACCACCCGCTTCCCTCAGGCAAAAATCACTTTCTCATCAGTGTGCTTGGAGACTTCCTGCAAAGCTTGCTGTGTGTTAACCTGCCCTGGTGACTCGCTGTGCCCCTGGGCAGCTGAGCAGACCTGGGCTCAGTCTGCAGCTCCCAGAGGTGTCCTTTGACATCCTCAGATGGAGATCACTGTGCTCTTGCTGATCACACAGAGAGAGAAAGAGAGGTGCTGCCTTGATAGTGCAAGGACAAGATATTTGTGTGAGTCTATGCAGTCATTTGCTCAAACTCTATAACTTTGTGCGATTTACAAGAATTCTCTAAGTTAATTTCCAGAGAAAGAAATTTTCTGTGGCTTGGTGTGAGCATGAGTTTGCTTTATGTTTCATACAGATTGCCCCTGTAATCCTGGTCACATCACCTGGCCCCTTGTCTGGTAGAATGGGTAGCTGGCAATTCCCTACATTGGAGATATGTCCCACAAGCTCACAGTCATACCTTAAATTTGTGAAACAATTATATAGTGAGGGCGTTGTTAGCATGATAAAATTACTATAGCTCATTTTAGATTGCATTCACCGTTGTGTTAATGCTGATATTTATGTGAGTTTTCAGTACATTTTCAAACTGCTCTTTTCTTGATTAAATACACTGTTATTATCTGATATTGGTGTCACAAAACTGCTGGTAGATTCATCCTGGATGCCTGGAGGTAGTTTGAGGTGTGAGTGGAAGACTTCTCTCCGCTCTTTGGGATTTTCTCTTGTGGCAGTGTGTAAATGATCTGTGGTAGTTTGAGTTAATTGAAAAGGTAGAAACAGGTAAATGCAAATTGACAACCTGCCTTTTCTTCAGAACAAACTCAGGGAAAAAAGGAATGCAGGAAACTGTGAAAATAGTGCAGTTGTATTTTCCTGCTTAGAGGCAATGCTTAACAAACCCAACTGGAATTTTAAGGAATCTGAAATTGTGCTAGGTGTGTGACACAGTAAATTTGCCCAGCTGTAGCTGAGTTGGCCATGTGTGAACACCAATTAGTGTGGTACATGGTAAAATAATTAGACATATCAAGAAGAAATTAAGAAAAAGGGAAAGGTAAGCTGAATATCAGGTAGTTTGTTATTCTTGGGGGCTTTTAAAACTAAACTGCAGAAGCCATAAGGAGAGTCTGTGTAAGAAACAATTTCATTCTGGAAAGGCTTGATCTGGCTCATTTTTATCTCCAAGTTCTTTGGTTGTGTGCTCAGTGGAGCATCTCTGGATAGCCCTGACAGCTGGTATGTGTGGGAGATGTTGACTTCTCTGCTAATGATCCAAAGCAAACAAAATAAATATTGGTTATTGTGTGCTGCCCCTCGGAAGCTGTCCTGCTTCTGTCTCACAACAGCACTGCACACTCTGGGTTGTGCAGCAGCTCTGTGGTGTCCCAGACTCTCCTTCCTCTTGCCCAGCACCAGCCAGATTCTTACAGATGCCATTGGAATCTGCAGAGGAGCATGAGGAATCCTCAAAAGTTCATGTGTGAAGGGTGTATTTATGCTTCATTTACTAAGTAACATGCAGTGAATTTAAAGAGGACAGTAGTCCTTATTTCCCTTCCCCGGTTCCCTGCCTAGTGATATTGTAATAATGGTGAAGGAGGAGGTGGATGTCAGAAAAGAGAAATGTTATTGCAGAAGCATGAGGAATAGATATGCCCTGTAAAAGCCATCTGGCATGGCAGGCTATGTGTGGCTGTGGCTAGATAAGAAATCCTTTTTCCAGCCGGTTGGTCTTTGCAAAAGGACTTAAGCCCCCAAAAAAGTTTTGGGGTAATAGATGAAATGACAGCAAAATGAGTTTTCAAAATCAAAGTAGTATGTGAAATTGTGCAAAGGAACTTTAATGTCAGCAGGATTCTCTTCAAGGTAAAACTCAAGTGCACGGAAATAACTTCACTGTACTCTGATTGGAGAGGCCAGTTGTGCATCTGAGGACTTAGGATTGTGTCTCATGCTCTTGATTTCCAGGTCAAGTAAGTCCATGATATCAGACTTTATATTTTACCCAGGTGCTAGTTTCAAACTCTCTGAATTTTTGTTATCAGGAATTAGGACATGGAAATATTTGCCAGTGCTTGATTGCTGCCCCTAGACAATGCATCAGAATATTCTTGAAATAAAATTCACAACAGCATTTACATCACTGTTAATCTCAGTGACGCATGGCTGTAACAGCGTTTGGAGTCTGTCCAAGGAAAAGGATTTCTTAGATTTGCAAGGCAAAACGTTTTTATTAGAATAATTTATTTTTTGCCTTTTTTTTTTAAAGTTCTGTGGTGTCCACCTCCTTCTGTAGATGTCTGAATACAGTTAAAGTAAGAATTCTAAAATAGCAGGATTACTATTATTGGTTAAATTTTCCTCATTTGAATTTACATGTTTCCAGAGAATCCCTATGCTAAAATATTATAGAGAAATTAATTTTCCCCTAAAGTGTAAACCATATATTTTTAAACCAAAATCTGTCAGAGCTTTTTCCCATTAAGATAATCATAATATTCCTGATACATTTTATAAGAATAAGAAAATTTAATGCTATTTAAATATACTTGTCAAAACAGTGCCATCATCTATGACTTAGATTTCTTGTTCTATAATTTACTTATCTGGGCATATGTTGTTCTATTCACTTACATTTCTTTTTGACCCCAGCATTATAAACAGGCTTCTCCTTGGAAATGTTCAAAACTGTGGAAATGAGCAGTGGTCAAATTAAAACGTCAAGCATGTGAGATTTTATTGGTGTAGATGTATAAGCAGTTCCACCACACTTCTGTAAGTAATCTTTGAAAACAAGAAAATACTTCCCCTCGTGAAAAACCCAAAACACAAAAACCCTAAGAGATGATAGAGTCAATAAAATGACAGTCTAACATGTCATGAAGCATGAACAAACAATGACAGAGTAGGAATATATTTATTATTGCTCCTGTCTGGATGGACAATCCATCCATGGCCCCTTTGATATATGGAACATCCTGGGCAGAGAGAGGTTAAGTCATTCTATTCTTGACACACAGAATCTGCTTCAGGTTCTCTTGGCATTGGTAAAGGGCAGCAAGAAATATTGCACAGGTGAATTCAACTCCGATGTGCAGTTCTGGGATGCTACCTTAGAAATCACTGGCATGTTTGCTGAGATTTCAGTTACAGTAATAATATTAAAGATGCTTAATTGCTGTGTCTGAGATCAGTATCTAATACAGGTGGGTGGGAAAGAGTTTGCAGTCTCCTCCTCTTCTGTGTTTTTTTCCTGGGCCACTAGAAGACAGGATGATGTTTTTAAAAAGATAGTCTGGAGAAGGGAATAAAAACAATCTTAAATAAGAACATTAAAGTGACTCATTTTGGTAAACAATTTAAACTAGTTTTTTGAAACAATTTAATCTTTTGCAAAACCAGATTACTTACAAATTAACTTATATGTCAATGTGCAGTTTGCTTTGTCTCAATGCTAGATATATTTTTCATCTCTGTGACTAGACATGAAGTATTTTCTTCAAGCAGTTTAGAAGGCAGAGGGTTCTGCAGTGCTTTTGTACCCACTTCAAAATCTTTCTTTTGAGATTTTATGATGCATTATATTTCATCAGTGGAGGCCTGAACGTTTCTGTTACTTCTGATATTTCTTGGTGGCATACATGGCTCTGGAAGACTGTTAATGGAGCACTCAATAAATAATGGTCAGCAGAGATATGGGATGGAAAGGACTGCATTTAACAGAGTGGGATTCTGTCTTCAGTAGTTCTGGCAAGTGTGGGATGCCCTGGAAGCAGCCTGGGGACATTTGCAGTAGTAGAACTGCTCTCTTATGAACTTGAATTTCAGAGACCCACTGGTCTCTGTGGAACTTGCAGCACTTTTGTTGTCAGTGTGGTGTGCTGGGAACTGCTCTGTACAAAGGGAAACTCACTTGAGTGTCAGGAAAGTTAGCTGTCCCTTTGCTGAGTCCAGATTTATTACAGCAGATACATTGGAACCAGAATTGTTTATAGTGAATTTTCAGCACCCCCAGAAAAAGCTGTGTAGGAGTTGGTAGAGAGCTCCTGTTTTAAGCATTAGTTGAAATCATTAATGGCATTAAGATGTCAGTGATATTTTTTACTCTTCAGTTAATAAGAACAGACATGTTGTCTCAAATGTCAGTAAATTAGCAGAGATGTTTTCTTCTCATAAGCTACTGTGATTTCAGACTGCATGGTAACAGCAGCATACCAGAATTGGATAACAACAGTTTTTTCTCTGATGAAGTTAAATTTGCCATGTCTGCACTACTTCATAATGTGTGTCTTATTGTGCAATGCCTTAAAAATTGAGTTTTTTCCAAGGTCTTTTTTTGAGATATTAGTCATGTACAAAGTTTAACCCTAATACACGAGCTTTTGGATGAATAAGCAAGTTCTTCATTATCATTAATCATTACCATTTAATCAGATTGTATTTGCATGAGATTGATTTCTTCATTGAGTTTTGATGGTGCACTGAGGTCCCCATTGTGTTCATCTGTTTTGCCAGTGCTGTGCAGCAATAATTGAGTTTGGGAGGGGCAGCGACTCCAGCAGGATCCCAGCTGGCCCCAGCAGCCTGGCACTGTGACACTGCTGCTGCCCAAACAGCAGCTGCTTGGTGGGGACAGCAGAGCTCTGAAAAGGAGCAGGTGAACATTTCGTGTGACTTGATAAAGGTGTGCATTGGAATCTGCCCCTATACATTCGAATTTGAGGTTAATAATAGAAAAATAATACATAAACCAGGAGACCATATCACTAAACGATGAAGAAATTTTTGCTGTTCTTTCTTGCATCTTTGCCTAATTTTTTCCCTGTGCTGATGATGAACAAGCCACTTAGCTGTTTTTTCTTCCTCTTGAAAAATGGGATGAATTTTTAATATGTCATTGCTATTTGACCCTTTTAAAAATTACCTGCTTCAGAAATGCATTTGTTTATCCATGGCTCAGCCAAAGAAGCTCTGTTTGAAAAGAAAGCGAAAAATTAGATAACCGTCTCAATATATTTAATAATGTTGAAATAGAATAATCCTTCCAAGAAAGTTTACTGGTTTTGCCATAAATGCCTTGTTTATAACTGTGAAGATGGCTTGTATATAATTTTTATGTGTAAAGACATTGTAAGGGTACATAAATTTGGAATTACTCTAAAAGATGCCCATGGTGTATAAATTATACAATAGGCCTTTCCCACCTATAAAAGATTTTTTTGTGAGTATCACCCTTGGCTCTAATGCTCTGTTTCATGGAAATAAACACAGTGCTATTGCATTTCAGGATCTCTCATTCATATATTCATGAGTCTTCTAAAGGTGCTTAGCTGCCTTATTAATCTTGAAATGTCTTTTTCTTTCAGGATAATTTTCCATTAACTTTTGTTAACTCCAGCTGAAAAAAACCTCGTAAATTTACTGGTAGAAAAGTTTCAAATGGTATTAAGATTGCCACATTTGGCATGTTCTGCAGGAAACATGTATTGCCAAAATCCCTCTGGCTGGGTGTAGGTAGATCCATTTCTCTTGTCACCTCCAGTGTTCTGATTCTGTAAAAACCTATCTGTGATACTTTTAGAAACCCCAGTGTTCAGGGCCAGCCTTTGCATCAGTCTGCTCCTGACAGGGTGTCAAGGGGCGCACACAGGGTGTGGTATCTTAGAGCCCTCACGGGTACAGCAGTCTGTTTTGTTTGACACAAAATCTGCTGTATAATCCTGCAGAAATACTGGTTTCTCCAGTCAGTGGGGTTTTCAGAAGTGACAGTCTTGCCAGTCTTATTTTGCTTTTCTTGTTAGTCACACTGCACCACTTTTCAGAATGATTCCAAGTTGTAAGAAATTATCCATATTGAGTCTACACTGGCTGTTTTTCAGTGCATGATAAAAGTTTGTCAGCATGGGTTTTCACCAAGTGCCTGCTTTCACTGTTCATTTTCCTGTGTTCCTCTTGAGGGTTTATATGCTTATTATTGCTTAAGAAGGACTAATGTTTATCTGCTGTTGGCATCTTGATGTTTGTTCCATTTCCCAGATAACTGATGAATATGGAATACACAGAAGTTCTATAACAGTGTTTACTTCCCCAGATCATTGAGAGTTTATTCCTGTATTTCATTCTTTCTTTTCCTAGTATCTTTTAAAAACCTGTAATTAATCTTCTGGCTACCTACCTTCCATACACTGCACCAAGCAGTATTATCTCACTCAGACATTTGTTTCATTGGAAGTTTGTCCTGAGTAAATTGAAAGCGTGAATGTATTGATAGCAGCCAGCTCACATAGATAATGAATGTGCTGAAAATGGGGTGACAAAGGATCAAGCACAGATGAAGAAGCAGAATACATCCCTAGCTTTGCATGGGGGGGTGAGTTCCGTCACTAAATGTGTTCACCAACTCTTTTACATGAAGTTAACTGAGCCTAATTAACCAGTTTGACCAGCAGGTGCACCGCAGTTACTGGTATATATAGCACTGGTTCTGCAGGTAGCAATGGAATGTAAACAAAATGTGCTTTTGTTCAATGCAGAAAATCCACTGATGAGACTTCTGTGCTGGATAGCTCTGTGACCAGCCCTGAGGCAAAGAAACCATTCTCTGCTATCTCCTCATTTTCTAGCATTGCTGTTTATTTGCTGATATTCTATCAGTTTGTGATGAGAGATCTCACAGAAATATTTAATCACTTATATAATTCTTTACTGTATTTTACGTACATCAAATATTTGTACTACAAAATAATTACAACTAAACTAAGACTGAGGAGGATTAGTCATCACTTTCTTGGCTGCCATTGATTAAAAAAGCCTACTTTCTTCTGATTTGGAAAAAAGGCTCAATCTTGATTATTTCTTTGTTAGCCTGTGAACAAGCTTCTGAAGTGCCATTAATTGTGTTCAGAAATGTGTAACATTGTTCCTAGATTCTGTAAGACCCATGCAGTCCTACAGCTGAGACCTGGAACATGGTTTCCTCCATGAGCAATTTATATCAGGACAACAAATCCCCAGGATAGGCTTAAAAAAATAATGTAAAAAAAAATCCTATAGCAAAGCAAGCGTGAATTGGGCTCACATTACATCTGCATGATCAAAACAGTCCATTAAACTTTAATCTTCTTCTGAGACTAACTCAGGCTAATACTTAACTGACAGATAGGAAGACTTTCATTTTTATATTCAATTCCGTTGTATAACTTCATATTAGCTGAAAGACTGATATGGCATTCTTTTTATCAGCAACGCCTTCATACAGCATGGCAATGTAGAAATAGCTTGAAGCTGTTAAAACACTTTACTTTCTGAGTTTTCTCGATCTCTATCTGCCATTACCTACTGAATTTTGTGCAACCTGTGAAGGATGATAGATGAATACTAAGCTGCCACTTGGATGACTGCAGCAACCGGTGATCAGAATGCTTAAATTTTAATTTTTTATAATTCCATTAATAGTTTCAATCAAAGGAGGAGTAGCTGTAAGAATTATAAAACCTTCCTGACCTCATTATAGTTGTTGGTTAACTCCTGTCTTTCAGGCTAGCTGGAGTCTGGGTGCTGGACACTTGCTTAAAAGTTTTTTTTTTAAATCTGTGCATGAGGCCATGTTGCTGAACAAATGGCTGAGATTTATGACAGAACATAAAATCTGAATTGACACTTGAAAATGCA
Organism: Bombycilla garrulus; assembly: GCA_013400315.1. Classification (NCBI taxonomy): domain Eukaryota; kingdom Metazoa; phylum Chordata; class Aves; order Passeriformes; family Bombycillidae; genus Bombycilla; species Bombycilla garrulus. The sequence continues at coordinate 267,317 of VXBU01015486.1, forward strand.
AAACTTAAGACTTCCTGGATGAACAGTCACATTTTGTAATATAAAAAAATATCCCAGACTTTTCAGGAGCAGTGTGTAGTTTAATCCTTGTTGTATCTCACTATAATGTGATGCAATATGAGCTTGTTCACAGCCTGCTGCTCAGTGGTCAGAAGGCTCTGCTCTGGTTAAGTACAGCAGGAGGTGATGCCTGCATCTCTGAATTTCTGTTGTGGCCCTTCCCAGTGATGGCACTGACCCCTCTATAACGGAGCAGTTTGAAGGATGTCCATTTTGACTCGGCTTCTTGGTCTGGATTCGGTGCTGGGATGCTCTGTGACATCCGGGACATCCACAGAGCTGGGGTGAGGGATTGCTCTTTTCTCTGAATCATGTGAACTTGTAGCAAAGGGGGCTCTGGAAAGTGTGTTTTTAAGGGAGAAGAATGTGAAAATTTCTACTCTAGCCTTCCTCCTGAATATGCAAATAGACATGTTGGATTATTCTTTTGCTGAATATGTATAGCATGCGCTCAGTATTAATCTGTCTTTTGCAGATGAGCAAGAACTGAGTATTCTGAAAATGATTCTAACCTTTGCTAGATGGCAATATACCCTTTGGTGAAATAGCAGCTGTCAGGCATGAGAGTTGGGAATTTACCCGTCCCCTCAGGGATCTCCTTTGAACAGCAGCCATTTGTTCTGCTTTGTCAACAAGACAGCAGTGAGATCAGCTGCAGACTGAGGACTGACTGCTCCTTTGGTCACTTCCTTCTGACTTGGTTAGGCAGACACAGGAGTCTGAAACTTTTCTCTATTGATGGCACTGCTTTCAGCAGTTTTGTGACAGTGTGCCTGTGGGGGGGAGTTTCTGGTATCTTGGTGCCTTAGTGATGCAATTTTTAATTTGTTCACTGAGAGGCAGGCAGATAAATGGCAAAAGGCTGGTGAGTTTAGAGGCACTTGTTCAGTAGGAAAGAGCTGGTGGCAGCACTAAATATGCCATTAATATGAATATGATAAGCTCTGGTGCTCTCAGGACCATGATTTAAAAGGTGGGACTTGGTTAATCCACAGAGAACTGTGATCAAAAAATATCTCTGGGACTGTGACCTCCTTCTCTGAAGCTGTGCTGGGTGGGGTGGTACAGCTTAGCTCAGCAGAGTCCTGCTCTGGAGCAAGCTGCAAACTTCTCTCTTGGGGCAGAAGCGCTCTCAGCACCTGATTTCAGCTGCCAGTTCTGGTGTTCCTGTCACCCTCCTGCTGAACGCTGCTGGGTGCTGTGTTCTCGCACAGTGGCAGATACAGAACTTGAATCTTTTTAGCAGACCTTAAATTAATTAGAAAGTTATAACAGCCAGCTACTGGCATCCTTCCTCAGAGTGCAATGTGGTATTTTATTCCTTTGGTGGCACTCAGCTGGTCTCTCACAGCCAGTGTCTGTTTTAGGCTAATTTCTTAAAGAACACCAAAGGCAGGGGTTGGGGCTAGGGGTGTTGGGTTTGTTGCTGTTTGTNTTCATCCAACCTGAGCTAAAGACAAACTAACAAATGTAAGTATTTGAAAATAACCCCCTTCATACAGACCATGATTTGAAGAGAAAGTAGAAGCACTACGCCCACCAGGATCAATCATGTAGAGCTTGTTCCTATGCAGAATCTGGGTGCACATTTTACCTCTAACTCACTTGCTTATTATGCACATCTAGCTGGACACCTGCATTTCTTCTCTTTCACCAGCTCTATTCAGAGATGAAAAGCCTTTCAGCAGCAAAAAATCATCTCAGAAAGTAGCTGAAAGCACTGAAAAAACACTGAAGTGTGTCTGGGTTTATATAATTTGAGGGTGAGAGAAGTTACATGACAGAGCTTAAGATGGTCTAGCAGCTGTATCAAAACTGCAAGAAAAAAGCTTTTCCTTCCTAGTTCTTCTGCCTGTCACAATCTCATTCCTAGTCTTAACTGACCAGCCCAGCAGATATAAAATCAAGTCTTGTTTGCTAAATTCACTCCCAACAATCACCAGAAATAGTGCAAGAGAGGATGATCTTGGGTCTGTCTGGCCAAGAGATGAAGTAATGAGGGAGTCACTGCTCTTTGTCACTCTGGGTTTGCCATTGCATTTATTCTGGCTTATGCAAATGAGCAGATTCAAACACTGTTGTGTTTATGTGGTTTGTTTGTTGATGTGGGCGTGTTCATTTCATTTTTAAAATAAGCCCTGAAGTTCAAGGGATGCAACCTGGTATTGGCTTCCCCTGGGTTTGCATTGAAGTTCTCCTCTCCTAAAGCTCGTGCCTCTGTGGTTGACAGCCCAGTTATCCTTAGGTTAAACCTTGCAGCCTTTGTTGGAGAAGCCCTGATGTCAAGGTTTCCTTTAGGTTTGTGTTACTACTAAGCAAAACAGCCACCCAGGCAATTCAGACACCAATTCCAGATGTTTGCCTCATTGTCCAGAGTTTAGAGCTGTGTTTGCCTTGGGCTCTCAGGAGGGACAGCATTGTAGTGAGGATTTCTCACTTGGCTGAATACCGAGTGAGAAATCCACTGCCACTGGAATTCTGTGGCATTGCTGAAAACTGTTCAGGCAAGGTTTTCAGCAGGGAAAATGAGCTAATATCAAGCTGTGGCATGCCAGGGCTGGGCAGATGGTTTGTCTAAACCTGTTTTGAGTGGGGATGTTGCCCTCGTGGCAGGACAGGAGGTGATTGAAGGCATTCAGTCCTGGCTGCATCTGGGAGAGGTGTGAGGACCTTCCAGACTGAGCTGTGACTTCCAGTCTGGAGCTGCATACACCAAAATTGATCACCACCAGTTTTGTATATCTCTCTTACAGGATCTGCCTCTCTTCTGTGCAAAATCCCAGCTTCTAGTCTCGTAGAGTTTTTCCTTTATTTCTAGACCTGGGCTTTGTTTGTAACCATCCAGTGTTTTTGCTTTGTTTGGGTTGTTACTCTCTGAGTTGGCTGATTTTAATCTCAGAATTAGGCTTCAGCCTGAGCTGAAATACTTTGGAAACATTGGGACTTCATTTTCAGATTTAGAATCTGAGATATCTCTTAACATTTATGCAGGCATGAACTAAAACAAATCTAGTACTTAACAATAAGTTAGTGAATTACTAAACCTTCATCCAAAGTCCCTACTTGGAGTTGGTTTTTGACACCAAAGGAAAAAGCTTATACAATTTTATTTCAAAACAGTAAAGAATGGATAGCTAGGGTAATGTTTTGTATTTTAGTAGGAAAAGTAAATAAAACCTAATACAAAATTTCTATTAAATTCAACTTAAATTTATGGGAAAGACAGCTAATATATCTTTTTGGAGCAAGAAAGAAGAAGGAATTAATTGCTCTTTGTGAACGTGGGCTTTCAGTGGTTAGAAGCAGTGAGTACAGACAATACATTCTATTCTTGTCCCTTGGAAGCAAAAAGCAAACACAATTAAGGGGACATTTCATCAGCTCTGGTAAGGAATCTGAATATCACAGATGCAGCTGCTGCTGCACTCTCTTGTGATAAGCTCAGTGTAGCAGAAATGGAAAAAATCACTATTCCCATGAATGAGGGAGAGGTTGATTCTTGGCTGTGTGATCCATTTTAATGAACACCACACTTTCCATTTGCTCTCCTTTCTCACCAAACAATGGAGCTCCCCTGAAGCACCTGCAAGGTAGTAAATGGTCTCCCACTGCACATGACAGAGTTCACCAAGAGTCCAAAACATTTCTGTCAATAAAGCTATTAAGATTTACATGAAGGACATCACGTGTTGATGAACTAAAAACAGGGAGAAAAGGGGATAGTTTGGGGTTTAATAGAGGGAGATGGTTGCTCTCAAAAATGAATGACCCAGATCACTGCAATATAAAGTTTGGTGGGGATTTTTCCTCTCACAACAAGTGCAGTGCAGACATATGTAACATAGCTTCTACATATTCATGCAGATTAATGATCATAACCTTCCTACTAAATATGAGGCATTTTTTCTTTGGATGCAAAATAGTTAACCCTGTACTGTAGCTTAGATCTCAATTTCTTCTTTTTGGGAGAAAATATCAGAAATGCTGCTCTATGTTGTTCTGCAATTAATTTTTTTCAAAGGGGTGTTTGAAACGAAATAGATTATTTTTTCTCTCCTATCAGAAATAAATATGGGAATTACCTGAATGAATAAAATGGCTGAAAGATATAACTTGCCAGTATTTTTTTAGTAATAGTATTAAATATTGATTATTTTACTGTATGATTGCCAAAATGAGAATCTTCATACTGGCACTTGTAGCAGCTACTAAATTTCATTGATTTGAACCTTTTTTTACCTATAGGGTTTCATAATTCAGCATTTGTCAATATCAGATCAATCCTGTGCAAATTGCAGGCACTCTATGACTCCCAAAAAAGAGAAAAGACCAGTAGACTTTTTACAATAAGAGCAAAGCTTCAAACTTTCAGTCCCACTCACCTACACAGTGTTTTAAATTAGGGAGTAGAATGTGATGACTTTTAAAAAAGTGACTTTTAAATTTGTAAATGTAATAATTTGTGTTTTTTATGAGAAGAAGAAATAATAGGACCCATTAGAACAGAGAATAATAACGATAATGATAATAATAATAATAATTGTCTAGGAAGGAACACTGGCATAGTTATTTTCTTATTCTCTCTTGATGCTCTGATGAAGAGCCTCTATCAGGGACTCCAAGTGCCCCATGCAGTCTTTCTAACTTTAGTATTTTTAAATGTGCACTACAGCTGGATGGACACAATCCGATTACTTTCACTTAAGATTTAGTTCATTTTGAAGCAGGTTTGTAAAAGTGCTTGGCTGGGACTGTAACCCATTTATAGCAGGATCTGTTTTAGGGAGAAACTCTTGCTTTCTTTCCTTGCTTTTAGGAAAGAACCATATGGCAACAGTTTGGAATATACTTGTATGCTCCAAGATGCTCTGTCATCTCAAACTCTGTCATGAGGAGTCCCTGTCATCTTACTTGTGCAATATGTGTTGGATGGTTCTCTGAAAACAATATAATAGCACTTTCCAAAAATGATGCAGAAATCAGGGACCTTCCCAAGGGTCATTAAGTGATAAAACCAGATTTCAATTCAGTCTCTAATTAGGAAAGACTATTAGTTCCAAAGAAGCTGTTTCCTTCACGCCTTCCAGACAAAGCTGAAATGTTTTTCCAGGTGAAATAGCATCACAATAAGATTTTTTTTCCCATTGTAGTTTGAAATCCAAGTAGTAATTGTTACCAGAGAAGGCTGCATTTTGCTTTCTGAGTGATGCAGAGTCCAGACTTCATGGATTGATCTGGAATGGAGAATGACTGCATTCCAGACTGCCTCAGGCTTCTAGTTTGTAACCATAGGGTTTAGGATATAATTTACTGGATGCCAGCTTCTCACAGTTTATTGTTTACAGATAGTAACTCAGGAAGATGTGGTAGTTCTTTCTCCCTTTGGTGCCCAGCCACATGGAGCTGTGAGTGTGCTGCAGTGTTTGAGTTAACAGATCTGGGTCATTTAGCTCAGATCTTGTGTTCAGTCCTTTCAGCCAGCAATCTACTCCAAAATAATGTTTTAATCCATTTAGATTTGTTGTGTTTAAAAATGTGGCCTACCTGGAATATGAGCCTTCCTTTCTGGCAGTGGCACAGTTACATCCAGTCATTTTTGCCTTATTTGCCGTCCCTGCAGTGCCTGGATTCCAAAGGCAGGATAAGGGACTTGCTTTGCTCTTTCTTGGCTTGGCCTGTCCGGCTGCCTCTGATGGACCTGCAGAGACTGACTGGCAGCAGTGTGGGGTGTGCCTGGGGCTGCCAGCGCTGTCAGGCACCTGCACCATTCTCTGCCTGCCTCCTGTGTCTGGGCACCCACCTGAAATGGATTTTTGTCTCTGCCATTGCCTCATATCCCAGCACATGCAGGTTAAGGTGAACGCTGAGTCTGTGTTTCTTGTAGGAGGCACTGAGCAGCCCTTCCTCATCCCAGTTCAGAGGGACGGAATTCTGAGGACCTGTTCCCTACCTGGAGTTAATCATGTTAATCACATGTAACAGGGGGGAAATCCAGAGAGAGAGAGACTGGGTGTGCAAAGAATTAAATCTCAGCTCTTTTAAGATTAGCAGTTTCACTGACCATAGTTATGTCTCAGATTTCAGTAGATAACTGTCTTGGCAAAATGACCATTCTCATGGCTTGCCATGAATCCAAAATATTTCAGCATATGAAATGCTATGAAGTATTTTCTTTGTCATAATTAAAAGGCTTGAAAGAAATTCTTTTATTATAATAGCCTTTCTTTTTTAGTAATGATTCAAGAGCAATTTTTTTCCCCCTGTCAAATGCCAATTTATCTTGAAAGTATTTTCTTGATTGCTCTTAGTATCTGAAGATAATATTGGAGCAAACAATTTAGTGAACTCTATGTATAGCTCTGTATTAATCTTTCTGTAAGTAATTGTAAACCATATTATGCATACAAGAATTTTTAAGGGTAAGAATTCTTGTAAGAAATCTGCTTCACAAATGCTTTGTGATTCACATTTCTGTTGCCTCCTTTTACTTTAAATGTTGGACTTGTTTGGTTTTTTTTTTTGAATACTTTTTTGTATATGTGATTTTTTATAATGCTTATAGATCATGGCTCTGGTTGTGTTTGAAAGAACTACTGCATACATCAGTGGATTGATCAGGTGGCATTTCTGGCTTACACAGTACTTCTGTTAGGGAGGGCAGCTGCTTGGTCATTCTAAGGAAAGGCCAGTGGCATATCTTTATCTTGATAGGGCAACCAAGTCTGGCAGCATTTAGATGAGGATTGTTAGCTTTTCTCCAGGCAATTCCTAGATATGTCTGGGAAAGAAGTGGTCAGAAGGATGGATTTCTTCTGATTTTGGCTTGGAGATTTTCTTACGGATTTTTAAAATAATGTTGATATTGCTGTAATAGAATGATGCAGTGGGTTCTAGACAATAACTGAAGTGTAACAGCAAAGAAGTCTTTATTTCCCTGAAGCTTTTCAAGCTGTTTGTTTAACTAATTAAAGAGAACAAACTCCCATGCTACCACTTAGATTTACCACCTTGTTTTTCCTCTGAGAGTCTTGGCAAAGGGAAACTTTCTGCCTAATGCTCATGCAGTGTGTGCTGCAATGTGCCAGTATCTGCAGGGATACCATTCCAGGAAAACACAGAAGTGCAGCTGATTCCATAGCTTTCTTTTTACACTAAGTTGTTGGATTTGAGGGTTCTTTTCAGTGCTGATGTTTGGTTTGGTGCTGGGTCAGACTGGATGTCACTGTGCAGATAAGATTTGGCATGGTGGTCTGCATGGTCTGCACTCCCTTCCTACTCTTGAGTAATAGGCTCTGATCTGCTTCAGACAACTCCAATCCTCCACAATGTTTGAACCTTCAAGGCACAACATTAAAATGACTTTATCTTTTGTAATGCCCTTAAAACTTTCCCTGGACATGATAGCAAGGATTTTGACTTGAGTGCTTTGTGTGCGGGAGCAGGAACCTTGCAGCACACAGCCCTTCCCACCTGCCCTGATCTGTGTGCTGGATTGGGGTCTGCCTTGGGCCCCCAGCCTGTGGCAGCTGGCAGGATGCAGTGCTACATGAGGGGGTGGCCAGTGTCTGTCCCTTGTACTCCATCTGAACCTCCAGAAATGCTAAATTTTCTCATTATGATCTCAGGCATGTTATATATTACCTTCTAACCCAGCTACTTACACAAATATATGATACATTTACTTACAGTGCAGATGCTTTCAGCAGAAAAATACCAGTTTTTCCAAAATTTTTCATGGTATAACTGCTTCCCCTAATGTACATGCAGGCATTTCTTGCACCAATAAAAAGGGATTTTTGAGCTATAGGTCTCTGAAACAGCAACCACATCCAGTTGCTAATTAGATAAGTGCTGGCTCCCTTCTCCTCATCTATCTCATGCACATCTCATCATTTTTCAATCCCTCCTTGTTATTCATCTAGAGCAGGAGTTATGGCACAGACCCTCACACATTTTCCTTTGCTGATCCGTGTGCTTGTGGCCCTCACTGGTGTGTCAAACGTTCTCTGCCAGAAGGCCAAATGACATTTTTTCCTTATGACCTGCAGGCAGAGCTGCAGCTCCAGTCCAGATGTTTCTGCTGATGGCCGGGGCTGGTGTCCAACGTGGCTCTGCAAGGATTCCTCTGTTTGGAACAGAGAGGTTCCCCCTTCTCCCGCTGTCAGGCAAGACAGAGAGCTCTCTGCCAGAGCTACCTGGGCCAGGGCCCCAGGGACAGTGCAAGCCGCTAGACAGGGACAAAAACTGCTTTAAACTGTCATTCTATCCTCCTGAATGTCAGCTGGATTTATGAAGGGAATGAGCTGGACCCCTTGGAGCCTGCCTTCCCCTTGAGCTGCATCACGGTGCTGTAAAGCAAAGAGGCATTGCAGGGAGAGAGAAGGTGCCTGAGTGCAGTGCTGATGAGCTGCTGTTTGCATTCCTGCCTTGTTTGGCTGTTCTAATTTGCCTGTACAGTTACAGTAACTTGTTGCATAAATGGGGGAGAAGTGGAATGGACATCTCCTACCTACGTGTGTGCTAAATGCATTTGGAAACTGTCCTAACCTGGCCTCATTAGACCCCCGAGTTAACTCACTCTGGAGATGAATAGAGGAATTCACACATCAGATATGCTAAAGGGGTAGCTCAGCCAGGACCAACATCTTTTATTTTTTAACATTTATCATACCAGTTATCAAAATTAACTCTCCTAATTTTTAAAGGCAAGTTCTATTATGTAGAGTTTGCCTTGGCCAGGAAAGTAAGAAAAATAAATCAAATTAGTGCAGAAATTACTCTCCTCCACAGACAAAGTTAAATTAAAGAAGCACAACAATATGATGAAATTGTTTGATTTTAATAATGTTGCTGCATAATTTTCAACATTTCTAAACTAGAAATCATTACGTTTTGCTAAAACAGGTGTGGTTTTGCCTTCTTTTCCTCCTTGTAGACGCAGATTTTGGAGGTGAAGTCAAGAGGGAGGACTGTGCCTGCTGCTGGGTTTATTCACTCTTTGCTGTAGTTATTTCCACCTGCTACCACCATATTTCTAATCTCTGTGAGCATGTGGCATGTTAACAGAAGCTAGCTAAATTTAGCAGTTGCTTTGTGAAATTAGCCCTTCCTGTGATTTTTAATATCATGGGTGATCACATAGCGAAGTGACAGGCAGTGAAGGAAAGAGAAAGCAGGACTGGTTTTTGCTGAGCTGAATTGTGAGGAATTGCATTTCTCTCCACTCTGCCAGGGCTGAGCTCGGTTGGTGTCAGGTGAGTGAGGCTGGTTTATGTGAGCAGCTCCTCCCCCTGAGTGGCTTTTCCACTGCCCATTTCCATCACCAGTGCAGTTCCAGCCCTGCTGGCTGCCATCACTCTGCTCAAACCTTGCTGCCTGGGAGTTGTGAGGCTTTTCTTTCACTTGTATTGACTGGGTTTAGGGCTTTTTGTTTCCCCGGTTGTGTCATCATCTGAATGGAAGTGATTTGCTGTGATCTGGGGCAAGGGGTTTTTCACATGAAGGAAAAAAAAACAAAAAACCAGCATTTACCTTGAGACTCACTTTGATGCAGGAAGAATACCTAGCAGGTCAAAGGAGTGCTGGTTAGAGTCAATTATTGACCTGCTTTGATCAAAGTGATCTGAGAACTTTGTAATGTCTAGAAACATGTACTCTGTCCTCACAAGGCAGGGATTTTTCTTATGAAAAATCATATTTGCATCAGAAAACTAATTCTTTCATAGATTCTTATCTGCTGTGATAAATTGGATTTAATGATCAGCAGGAGGGTGCACAGATTAATCCTTTTACTATAACCAAATTTAATGCATCAAAGTGACTTCTTAAGGGACTGTTTGACTCTTCTGTGCAAAGAGCAAAAGAAACTTGGCAATCCTGTGCTGAGATACAGATACATGCAGATGATGCAGATTCAGTGGCTGTTGTGCTGGGTTTAGTCTTGGTTTATTTAGTCTATGATATGCCTCTCAAATGTGCCTGATTATGTTTTTTGATTTTTGGTTGGTTTTTTTTTTGACCCCTCATCCAAACTCATAATCCTACAGAATAGTGGTATTTCATATTTCTGTAGTTCTTAGTTTTACTGTAGCTCAATGTGTAAGTAACTTTTTGGGGTGGCTGATTCTGAAAGGAATACAAGATCTGTCTAGAAATTCAGTGGCATTATAGAGCCTTCTGAGATGGGGAGCAGAGTGGTGTCCAGTGAGGGAGCAGTGGAGAAAACATTTAGAAATCAAAACGTAATTAAGTAGAACAGCGTTTGGCATAGAACAGTAACACCATGTGCCAGGCACTCTGGAGGGATAAATGCTTAGGCTCAGGTTCCCATCCACAGGTTGTCTTTTCAGTATGCTGCTGGAACATGTCTGCTACCAGAAACATTTCATTTAGAGCAAGTTCCAGTGAATAGAGGAGTCTGAGAACGTGCCTGCTATCATTATTACACTGCACTTGATGATGAAAAACTGTTAATGTTCACCCTTCTCTCTCGGAGGGGGGAAAAAAATGCAACCTTGAACACCCAGTGTTTGAGCCCTGTGTCTCAGAGGCAGCAGCTCTTTTGAGATCTTCCTTAAAACATCAACTTCACCACATCCTGCTGCCTTGCCACATCCAGCACGATGGCAGGGCACGGGTAAATTGGCTGCACCTTAACAGTGGTATCTATTTCTTGTGCTGTATTAAATTTGTGTTAGCATGCATGACATCTGACCTCAAGACAGTGGTTGTGTGAAATGAAGTTGTATTTTATTTGTGTACTGAAGTGCATTTACAGTAACAGGATCAGCTTTTAGAGAATTTCCTTTTACAAAGAGCTGGCACAATGGCTTGGGCTAAAGATAGACCACGGGCATTGCCAAGACCTAATAAGGGCTTAAAATATAATGATGATTAGCAGACTAAATCAATCCAATTCTGCAAAAAGGGGGCAAATTCTTTGCATGTCACTTTAAGTGGTGGTAGAGATTTTGACAGGATTTTTGCTTGCTAACTGATGTAAATTCTTATGCAAAAGAATGTGAGTTTTTTTCAGTTGTAGTCAAAACATGAAATATGTGTTGAGAAATTAAGCTGAAATATAGAAAATGTAAGACTAATGTAAAAATTACTTGCACTGTGTATGAGTGTGCACGTGTCCATAGAGAGGCACCTATATATGCACACACTTCTAATGAATAAGCTTTGAGAGTCCTTCTAAACAATAATCAATGTCTCTTTGTCATTTATGTGATCAATAATATGAGTATCACACTAAGAATTTTCTAGACTCACAGTCTGTTTCTATAGAAAGTGCTTTCTTTAAGTCTGTATCCAAGAGATCACCACCCTGGCGTAGAGGAGAAAAATAATACAGAGCTCTTGCAGGCAGAGACAAATAGTTTTCTACCTCAGTTCACATCTCTGCCTCTAAAAGTGTGCTGCAGCAAGGAAATCCATTTACAGTTTTTCCTTTACATAACAGTTGCAATGCCCTTAAGAGCCCCTGGTTGTTTCCATATTCTCTTCTCCAGTTGTCCTGCAGTATAGCTGCAATGAAAAGCCTGTTTATGGAGAGCTGGTGTTCTGCAGAATGTCTCTCAGCAAACCTTACAGGTCAAAAGTGTGTGTTTGTCATCTTTGGAAGGATTCTCAGATAACAAGTTCTTACTTTTTTCAGTACAAGAGCTATTAACCTAAGTGCAGGTGCTTTTTACAGTATCAGTCTTGCTGTAAGCACACAGATGAAGGCAAAAAGTGAGTGGGGATGGATTTGATTGTAATTGCCATATTCCTGATTGGCCTCAGTCTGTGCCTGCGGGGCTGCTCATCCCTGTGCTCAGTCCCTCCCTGAGGAGTGATGGGCAGCACGGGCACCCTCTGCACAGCTGGGATGCATTCTTGGGCTGTGTGTCTGTGTTAGCTCCTTTTCTGTGACTCCTTCACCTTCCATCCCTTTTTTCTTCACCTGTGTGTCCACTGATGAGATTTTTGCACACAACAACGCTCTGGTTTTGTGTCATGTGCTTAGAGACCCTCTCCTCGGTCAGATCTGCAATTGTGCTGCCCCTTTTGTTGAGACCCACACTTGGTCCCCACTGTTCAGCAGCTGGGGGACTCCAGGAGGTTTTTTCTTTATTCTGCTCTGATCCTACACTGAACAGAAGCTTGTTTGATGTCTTCTGCCTCTTATCCCCTGTTCCACTGGCAGACCTGTTGATGCAGTGTCCCTGTGTGTCTTTTCCACCCTGATCAGCCATTTGTTTTTTCCTAAGCACTTTCAAATGCTGTTGTCTCTGCTAATATTAGTTTGGATTACCTTCCCCAAAAGAAATCACAAAACCTATTAAATTGTCTTCTGTCATCAGTAATTTTGTTTATACTGCTGAGCTCAACATGATCTTAAAGCAGAGAATTGGACTCGAGCATCAGACAGGCAAGTGCCACAAAGGAAACTCACAGATAATAGAGAATATTTGGCCTGACAGCTGGTCAGCAAAACCAGATCTGGTGGTTGTAGCATATTGTAAACTGGATATGTGTGGACAAAATGCAATGCTGTTAAAAAAATGGGGGGGAAAAGGAGCTAATTTTAGTTTGGGATATCTTAACTGGAATTTTGCACCTAACATGAGGCAGGGACATTGCTTTGTTTTTCCTGGGATTTTTGAGCCTTCAGCTAGGACATGGGTGTGATCCTGAGTTTCACCCCTTAAGACACATATAAAAATGAGAGAAATATGGAAGGAAAAAGATAGAAATGAGAAGTTCAGCAGACCTAACCTCTGAGGGAAGGTCGAGGAAATTAGATTATTTTGCACTAGGAAAAAAAGGCTGAAGAAACCTTCAGTAATAAATATCTAGTCTGTAAAAGATGCTACAAAGAGGACTCTGATTTCTTTGTTTCTGAATTCTCTGAGGCTAAAATAAGAAGTAATCAGCTTTAATTGTAGGAAAGAAGATACAACACAGGTATTTGAAAACCCCAAACTTTTCCACTGTAAATGGAGTGGAGCAGTAGAAACAGGCACCTGGGTGTGTGGTAGGGCATCCATAGAGAGTTTTTCTTAAGGAACTATTAAGAAAACATCTGTCAGGGGTTGTCTTGGGGATTCTTGATTTTCAATAGCACAGGAGATGGAGCAGATGATTTATGGAGATTTTTGTCAGATTATTTGTATGTTCCTGCCACAGACTGTAGCCTCTCATTTTTACTGTATTTTGATGGCTATAATACAAAATTGAAATAGTTCAACAGAACTCTTCTATGAGCTGTAATAAGATCTCACAATGAGAAATGTGGTAGATATTGCAGGAAATTCATTTTGTGTGCCATAGAGCAGGTGTTGTACATCTTAGAACAGGGGCTATTGTGTCTTGTAATAATGGCATTATGAGTTTGGGAATTCTCACAAAGTGGTGTTTTCCACACTTGCTGGTTTGTCAGATTACTGCCTTTTTTTTTTTTTTTTTCTTGGAAGTCCAGCCTGAATATATTTCTTTTTATAACAGTGTAAATTGCCATTTCAGCTTGTTCTGTCTGCTACAGAAAGAGAGAGAGGCAGAGGAGACAAAACAAGCAAAACAACCCTCTATTCAGTTTTAAATACAAAAAGCTGACATTCAAAGACATTTTCAACTTTTTTTTTTTGAGGTCAAAAGGCTCCCATTAGATTATGTCATCTGGCCTTGACTTGCTTTAATTTATTAATGGTATCAATACTGGTGCCAAATTTCATATTTTGTTAAGAAATATATGATCAGGTTTGCAAATGTAACACTTTAATAATTGTTTTAGTACATTTTATTTGATGGAATAATTAATTTTTCTAAAGCCTTGGTTTAGGTTTTCCTTAAAGTGCATTTCCACATCATTTAAACTCTGTGAACATGCAACTCTTGAGAGCACTTCACATTTAACACATTTCACCTGTAGATAAATGACAGCTTTCATCCTGATGGTAGTATATTTCTCATTAATTAGAAAGTGCTTGCTGTAGAGACTGAGAAACAAGTTAATGAAACAGTCACTGCTGATAGCTATGTAGGAGGAAAGTTCATAAAAACCTGCAACTAGATAATTTTATCCCTTTTTTAGGAGACTTTAATATGATAAAATAATTATGAAAATTTATATTATTTTCTTGGACTTTTATAAGTGGGTTTTTTTAATCAACTGTCTTTTTTCTTATTGTATAAGGAACTAGGAACACCTTTTTCTGCAGCTGTATAAACTTAACACCATGCACCCTGCCTCAGACTAATGGGTGATTTCTAATACAATTAAAAATAGTTCCTTAGAATTCTGATAATTCTTAACAGGATACTTAAGCATGTGCTCAAATCTTAAATATATTATAAAACAAATTTAAGTGCTGAAGAATGGAGGCAAATATTTCAATGGCTTTTATTTGTTTAATATGCATAGGTCAAAAGACAGTTTCACTACCAATTCCTTATTTATTTTATAACCATTCTCAAAGTGCATTTAATAAATATTCCAGTCCTGAGGTCTTTGCAGGATTCAAGTTTGCAGACTCAGGGCCTGACTAGTGCCACTGTTATGTACCAAAACAGCTTCTTGTTATCGGTCTTTTTTCAACTCTTCAGGAGTTCCTTGTTTTTAACAACTGAAAAGGGGTTGATTATCACAAGAAGCCAAATGAGATCACCCATGAATTGTAGGAATTCTGTCTGTATCCTGCGAGCCTTTCTAGCACAAATAGGATATTTTTTCAGAACTGTATTATATCTTTATGGGCAAGATTGGAGTGTTTGGAGTGGGGAGGTGTTAAACAGGCTTGAAATGAGGTGCTGTGAGAAGGGAGTTTGATTGGGAAGGTGGAGAGCAGTGAAATCCACCAAGAAGTGAATTATGGGTCCCATTTATTAAAGGCACAGAATTAGTACAACCCAGAAGAAAAGGGAGTGCACAGTATGACAATAGCCCAGGGCAAGTCTGAGAGGAATTAGTAAAATGAAATTACTTGCAGTACACGGTGCAGACACTACAGACAGTAATGGGCAAAAACAGAAGAGAGGAAACAGGTGTAAGTAGCAGCAAACACTCTGCAAAAACACCAGTTAGGCACTTGGGTAATTGCTGTTTGTTGTGCATGGGCACGATCAGCTACCATGGCAAGTTACTCAAGAAACATGGATTTTACAAAACCAGCAAACCCACCCTGCAGTGCAGACTGAGTCCTTGTGGAGTAGACACACTCAACGTGTGTCAGTTTTTTGT
Source organism: Bombycilla garrulus (assembly GCA_013400315.1). Classification (NCBI taxonomy): domain Eukaryota; kingdom Metazoa; phylum Chordata; class Aves; order Passeriformes; family Bombycillidae; genus Bombycilla; species Bombycilla garrulus. The sequence continues at coordinate 282,600 of VXBU01015486.1, forward strand.
TTCAGATGCACTGGCCGCTTGCATCATCCAGCGAGGAGATGCTCATGTGAAATGTACAAGTGAGGAGGCTGAGGTGCTTTTCTCTCATGCTGGAGTGGTGATAAATTTTTTCAAGTATATTGGAAGCACGTTTAGACTGAGAGCTGCACCACTGGAAATTGTGCATTCCCCATCTGGGAGGCTCCAGAGTTCTGAGGTGTGTCCTTCAGGATGTTCACTAGCTGGTCTGCAGTGCTGAGCTCCATTACTCTTTCCACAAAATTTATGTGATGTCTTTGGACGTTTTTACAGTTAACTTAAAGAACTGCTAAAGAGAAATCAGTCTTTCCTAATTTCCTGGTTCCTGGGCCATTTGGTTACAGTACACAAATGAGTTGCTATGCAGAAAAGGCTGTAGTAGGATGACTCACTCCAACTGCTATTACCCAGGAACAAGTTGCTCAATTACATTATATGACACCGCATCTACTACTTAATATTTTTCCCTAAAGCTTCCTCTGGCCTTTGTTGTATCACTGTTTTTCTGTTCTTAATATGGAAATAAAATGTGATGTGTGAGTTTGTGCCTGATTTCCTCTTGTTCTCTTGTACTTTTTACTTGAGAAGCTCTTTAAAACAACTGGCCAGCACTGCAGGTTCTGTAAGCAGTGCTCTCTGCAGCCCCTGGGTTCTTTCATTCAAACTTTGGTTTAGGCCATATGTATCCTAATTTTTCTGGGTTGAAAATGTTTAGTAAACATTTGTCCAAATCAAAGCAGAAGCTGGTATATTTATTTTGGAGCTCATAAACATGATTTAAGATAATAATTACCCAGAGCTTATTTCTGCATTCAGAAATACTGAATTATTCTATCCTTCTAGCCAAAGCCTTTTCAGGATAGAGCAGAAGAGCAGAGTAATATTTATAAATTGTGCTGAGGTAAAATCAGATGTTCCTGTTAAGTCTTGCTCCTCAGATTTTACAGGATCTGTAATTTAAGTGCTATAGATGGTGTTGCCTGCCTGTGTTTGATGAGAAAGTCAGATTGGTGGACATTGATTTGCCACTGGGAACTGAAACCATTAATTGAAGCTGTGGCGACAAATCCATTTCTTTGCTCTGCTTCGTGGATCCTGACTTAACAGTTTTTGCTGCAATCAAAAATTCATTCATGCAAATGCACCTTTTGTGATCAAAGTAATCAATTTTTCTGGCTTGTAGTCGACAGGCTCAGGATTCTAAAGGCGTATCCACGTGTCACTGAATTCCCCAGCGGAGCTAAGTGCTCCCAGGGTGGGACGTGAGCTCCTCGTCTGGAGGGTGGGTCTCCAAAGCAACCTGAGCATAGAGTACCAGAAATGCTGCCAGTGGTGTGAGACCAGACACTTAAATATGGATCTTTGAAATGAACACACTGGGTTTGGGGTGTTTGTTTGTGTTCTAGTTTATAACCACTCTAAATTGAAAGTAGCAGAGAAGCTGTAGAGTAAATACAATAGTGAGGTGGATTTTTTTATTTTGTCTGTTTGTTTGCTTTTGTACTTGCAGACTTGGGCTCTGGAAACTCTGTCTAATTCTTTCAGGTTATTCATTTTTTCATCTGTTACTTCTTTTGATGGAGGGAAAGAAAGCATTTACTCAGGAAAGGTTTGAAGAGGAGGCTTTTAATCTAATACATATAAAGTACAGTGAAACACTACTAATGGAAGCCTCACAAATAGATATATTTTTATTATCTGGTATTGGGGAATTATCTGAACATCCCAATAATAAATCTTCTATCACTTATTGATAGCACTTGCACTGATGTAAATCACAAATATCCGTGCTGTCAGGTTCACATTGGCCTAATTGAGATTAGCAAACAGCCTTTCCCATCCCTACAGTTCCTGTGTGTGAATAAATATACAACTTTAATGCTACTGCATGAGATTCTTTATGTTTTGCTGCTGCCTTTTCTTAACCTTTTTGTACTGAGGTGTCTCAAAAGCTTGGTTCAGTTTTGGGATGTTGGAAGCTGTAGATTTTTGTGACTCATGTTCTTTTAATTCTGTATCAGAGTGAGCTTAAAATTCATAGGTGAAAAATTGAGAGGATCTTTGGGAGATATTAGGGTAGAAATGTTTATTCCTGGTCCTCTTTTCACTCAATGTGTTGGCCTGCAAATATCCTATAGTTTTAGTGAAAGTCCCAATCAAGCTGCTGTTAGTATTTAAAGTTACTCTGGCTGAAATGGTGTTATTTATGGACAGAAGGCAATTGGAGGAGAAAAGCTCTAGCCCTTATTATATAGGAGAACTCTTTAGTAAACATGTACCCTAAAATTTCATAATTAAGGAAATTTCTCATAATATCTGGTCATCAAGCAACTGTGCCATGCCCTTGGTCCTGATATTTTCTCAAAGTAGTATGTTACAGATAATTGGGGTTAGAAAAGGGCCATAAAACATGTAGGCTGGTATAAATGTCCTATTTATAATATAGACTATCGTGCATAACTGCACGGTCTCAGGTTGGTTTTTTATCTCTACAGTAATTAACACAGATAAAATAAATTTGAGTGTCCTTGTTTAGGACCAAGAGCAGTGTTAAATAGCACAATGACAACAGCATGTGCTTAATTTCTTAGCATTCCCTTCAGAAGAAATCTCTAAGCCTTTTGTACTGTTAATTAGCAAAGCAATATTACTTTGCTGAACTGCAGTCACAATTCTCATTTAATAGTTTTCACTGTAAAGTCTCCATAATTGCTTATCATTGCTCACACACGTGTGGGTACAGCTGATACAGCACTGGCTGAAGGAGAGGAAAAGATGCCCTCAGTGTGAGGAAGCCACTGAACCATGTTAAACAATTGTGGGAATAACTCTTATTTTCATGACTTTTGCACATGTAACTCTGAACCATGAAACTCTATTCAGATAGATTTGTCTGCTTTAATACACCAGCACTGTAACTTCATTAAGGTCAATTGCAGGAGACTTTTGCCTTTTCGTTTGCTGCCTTGGAGGGGATGCTTTGGTTTCCATTTGTCTTTGTCAAGTTACAGCATTTTATCTTTTTTAACGTTTGCATCAGGAATGTCATATCTGGTAGATGTTTTTTTTTTCCTGCATGACATCAAATGTATTGCTTGAAGGTCTCAGATGTTAGTTGGAGTCGCAGAAGTATTGCTTTATTCATGTTTTCTGGGATTCCAAAGCTTAAAAAAAATTAGTGTGTTATATAGATGCTGAAAATAGAACAGTTTAAGAAATTATGGAATCCTGAAAATGGCATTTCTGAGCCTTGTTAATATCATAAAGTTAGTATAATTCAAAACAAAACAGAGGTTTGGAAATAGGGCAGATTTTGTAGGGATTTACTCTTTAAACTCTTTATTTCCTTGACCTTTGTAAGAAAGGAGTTAAGATCCTCCAATCAAGGACTGCTCTTCTTTGTTAGGGTTGGTATTCTGGATTTTTAGGTATCAGTGAATCATGTGGAGTATATGAAAAAAGGGAACATCCGAGTGCTACAGCAGGGTGATTGTAGATCGTGGAGTTCCCCAGAGCCAGGTCTTTCAGGTGAATTTTCCCACAGCAATCAGCCCTTTTGTATGTACACTGCACATATTAATTATTTTTGAATTCACATTGAAATTAGGCATTTTTTGTAAAACCCTTAAAATCCATGCATGAAATTAATTTCAAAAGGAAATTCTGCAAGTGGTGTCCAACCTGCTCTCTTCTTCATTTAATATTTATACTGTGTGTGCAATAAAGGCTATGCAGTGCTTTCCAGGAACTTCAGTATCTGGCCTGCTTCCAGCACGTTTTTCTCTAGCCTGTGTTCTGGAATAGCTGGTGATTATTTACCTGTATAAGTGATTAAACACATTCTCATTACAAGTGAAGCTTAGCGTGGTTTTTCCTTGTGGTCCAGGGCAACACGTTCCTCACCAGTGTTCTTTAATAACCTACGTATTTCTCCTTCTCTTCCATTTCATTTCTGTTCAGGACATTTTCTGACTCTGCTGACCATGTTAATCTTCAATAGTGCCCGAGGGATTTTGCTTGTCTGCTCCTTTGGCATAGTCCTAAATTAGCTCTGTTCACATTTGTTCAGGCTATAGCACTGAGCACACACTATGGTATGGAACAGGACAACCTCTGTCTTCTCTTGGATAATTAGTATTCCAAGATAGTCTTTCCTGTGACTGGTGATTTCAAATCAGAACATTTGTTGGCATGATACTCTTTTTTTTTTCCTTGCTACCAATGCACAGAGCATTTTGTCAGCCAAGGCAGCAGTTTGACTCAGCTTCTCCTGCCCTGACAGATTGCTTGGTAGATAGAAGTGTTAGATTCCATTTTCCTCAGCAAAGCTCAAACTAAACAAATCATTCAATTCCCATATTGATGCTGGGCCCCTTCCACATCTTATCCAGGCTGGGCAGATATAACTTTTTAAAGATAGCTCAGAGGGGTTTTTTTGTTTGTTTTGGTTCTGCTTTTATTTCTTCCCAGTACACTCTTGTGTACACCTCATTGGGGAGATAATGGTGGTTACTTATTACCACATTTAAATTAAATCCCCAGTTGTAGTTGCTTTGGGCTTTCATGTCATCATACTTGCAGTCACACCTGCTGACTTCCAGTCCTTAGCTTCTGGAAAAAACCTCTGGGTAGCCAAACATGCAAGGATGGAGTTGCTCCCTCACTGCCTGCTTTGGGATGTATTGAGCTACTGCCCTGTATGTCGCATCAATGTAAGAAACTGGACTAAGTGTTAAGATACTTCACCCATGGGTTTCTTTTGCCTGCTGTTCTTGTTCTTTCCCATCCCAAAAAGATTCAGTGGTGCAGCAAGTACCAGGAGACTCTACAGGACTGAATAGGAGAAAAAACCCATGTTTATTTGTCTGTATATCCAGAGTGCGCCAAAATTTAGGTTTTTTTCAGAATGAAAACATCCATATGGATGTTTCAGGATGATATTTTCTACTTATGGTTGAAATGCTAAGTTGAAATGTAGGTTTCTTTAAACATTTTCTCTTCTTCTGAAAGGAAGTGTGGAATGATCAGGACTAGAGGAACTACTGAAGGACTCCCTGTGACAACAAACAGGTTTTTAATGCAACAATGAACACTTGTTTGTTCAATGTTGCTTCCAACTCCAGTCTCTCATTCATAAAGAAAGAGAGAACAGAAACTAAAAAACAAAAATCTAATTAATCTAAGGGTATTGAATGCTTGTTAAAATTCACCTGTCCCAGGATGTCCATTTATCATGATTATGACTGAACAACCAAGCTAAGAAAGGTGCTGCTTCTTCATTTGATGCAAAATCATGATTTATTACCCTGTTTTTTAGTAATGGTTAAATGTAATGAACGTTTCTGCATGACAAATCATTTGTCTTCAGAGTAAAATTAGACATGTTATTCTTTCATGTAGAACATTACACAGCAATCCATGGGATACAGAAATCTTGTATCACTAAATATTGCCAAGGCACTGGCTGCATATGTAAAGAACATGTGGGCATTAACATTTTAATATTATAAAATCTCCCTTTTTAAAGTTATGTGAATATTTTCATTTGACCTAATCACTTTGTAAACTACATTTTTCTTCATGCTTATAAATACCTTGTCATAGATCTGATAAATACATATCTTGATGAATAATTGGCTTCTTTGTCCATTCGTTGTATGTGCATAAAGAAGTAACATGTTCAATTTTTATTTAGTGGATTCTGTATTTAATAATCCTACAGTGCAGATACATTTTACTTTTTTTTTTTTTTAGGATGAGATATTTTAATATTACTGCTGCTCATTTGCTTCCAGACTGTTCTTTGTAGAGATCCTCCTGAGTAATTTTACAGTACAGGCAGCTGCCAGGTTGGGGTCTTGATGCTGCTCCTTTGACAGCAGCTCCATGGATTTCATAAAGGATAATCATTCTTTAAATGTTCTAGTAGCATAAAGATCATGTAAATTATTCCACTGACTTCTGGGGAAGTCTGCCTGCTTTATTATTCTACCACTGCTGTAGTACCATATGTTTCAACCTGCTTCTAGGCTCTTTGAGTCCTCAGAAAAACTTCAGGCAGACGGTGTTCTAATTAAACCTAAAAAACCTTAAAATTTGCTGTAAACTGAGCCAAATTGATGAGTGGGAGATCAGATTGTGCTGGAACTGGGGCTTACAGAAGACCTAGTGCTTCAACTGTTCGTACTCTGGCCTCTCCCCCTGTGCACAGTGATTTATTGTTAGCAGTACACATAAGAGTAGAATTAGCAGGGCAGCCTGGAGTTCTGTTTTACTGAGTGCTTTGCTACAGGAGGGTCTCTGATCCTCTGAGAAGCTGCTCAGAGTCTTTCTTAGTGCTCTTGGAGAGTAGGGAGTGCAGGAAACAGGGCTGGTTCAGGATGAGGAACGGGACAGCGCTTTGGTGCCACCTTGCCTGGTTCCGCTGGCAAAGCCCCTGTGCTGGTGGGACAATGTGGTGTGAGTGCCACGGCACCTGCACAGCTGACAGGGACCTGGAAGGCACTTGGAGCCAGCCAGCTGACCTCCAGCCCGGCTGCTCTCACCTCCGACCCCTCCTGATGGAATTCGCTTCCTTCGCACCACGGGCTCAGCGATGCCCTGAGGAACAAGGGGATCTGGTGATGATGTGCTTGTGCAAATAGAAAGGGGCTGTGCTGCCTTCCTGAGCTGCAGGGCTCTTAGTTCCATGTGAGAAGCAGAATCTGTGAAATGAAGCAGTTACTTTCACAGGGGAGAAAAAAAAAGTACTTTCTGTAGTTTCAGTATTTTTCAGCATTTGGTATTATTTTGTATTCAGTACTCAGTGAATTGATAGTTATTTTCCATTAGTCTCAGGTCAAGAGCTTAGAAATTCAGTGAAAGTGCAGTAATACTTTTTGTTCTTTGAAGCTATTGAACTCATTTGGTTAACACGTTTCAGTCTTTGCAGTCAACAAGGTGGTGATTTTAAATGAAAGTTGGGAATGTTATGCCACTATTTCATTGTTAGTGCTTGGTTGAAAGTCCCAATTACGGCAAGATTCATAATAAAACTTGAAAACAAAACAGCAGCTGAAGTGAGAGGCTGGAAAGATAGATGAAAAGTAGGTAAAATAATTAGCTGTCTCACAATTGATGTGGCAAAAAAAGCATCTCAGGATAACAAATAACTACTACTGAAAGCAATCCATTGTGTGCAAGGAAAGACAGTTACTAAGTAATAGTTGTTGCAGAATCCCTCACAGTTTGGATATAAACATGATTTTAGCGTCTGCATCTGTTGCAGAGGGGTCTTTTGCTGTTGGAATGCACCAACTTCTCCCAAAACCTTTTTTTTCCCCATTTTTTCTCTTCTTACCTAGGAAGTAACCTGGTGCTTCATCTTAATTACACTGTGTTGTTTCAGTTCTTTGGAGATACAAATGCCTTTGTCAGACCAGGTGGTTACATCTGTATTAGCCTACTTTAAATTTCAGCTGTGGCAGAAACAAATTTAACTGTTCCTTCCTCCTTGGCTTGGTATTGTGCATGTTTCAGTATGAATTGTTCTGTCCATTGAACATTCATATTTTATACCATAAAACATGATACAGGGACAGAATTCCCAACCTTTCCCATCTGCTTTGGGCAGATGCTGTTTCCCCTAAGTTCATTCGTTTCAGGAAGGTATAAAAACATCCTATGACAGATTAAATGTCAGTATATTCTGTTACCTGAGAGGGCCTGAAATTCTGGGTTGTGTTTTTCCTCTCCGGTGCAGGGAACGGGGAGGGATAAGAACCAGTGCTTCTGGAGGCTGTTCTGTGCCTGCTGCAGGATGAGGCAGCTCCCTGTTTGTCACTGCCTGGGCTTCTCAGAAGGTGGAACCGTGGGGAGCTCAAAAGATCACTACAGTTCAGTTGAAGAAACAAATGAGCTTTTGGAGGGGGGTTGTTTGATTCAGTAGGTGAATATTCAGCTGCGTAAATTACAGGAAGTTATTTCATCCCAACTTCACAAACGGTGAAGTGTAATAAATTTGTCTGTGGTTATCATTGTCTGTGAGTTTTTCAGCATCCCTGAACTCTGTACTTTCTAGTAAATATGACACTGCTACCATGATACCAGGATTTCTGTGTTGTAGGATGAGCTATTGTATTTTAAGGCAATAAAAAAAACAAAAAAAAAACAAAAAAAAAAAAAAAAAAA